>VXCM01007312.1:0-20809 GCA_014773175.1 Lucifuga dentata
TAATCAAAGGTGGCAAAAACAGTGGGATGAGGAAAGAAGAGGACGGTGGTATTACAATATTCAAAGGTCAGTAGGGAAAATGAGATCAACAGGTAGAAATCGAAGAGATGAAACAATCATTTGGAGGTTGAGGTTTGGACACACAGGGTTGAATGTTTCACTTTTTAAAATAGGAAAACATAACTCAGGAAGATGTAGTTATTGCAATGTAGATGAAACAATAGAACATGTAATGACAGAATGTCCACAGTATACAGAGGAGAGAAGGGAGCTGATGAACAGTCTAAAAGAGAGAAAGGTAAAATTTAATCTGAAAGATATGTTACAACAAAGCTCAGGGGCTTTATGTTATTCTTTTTTGTTTCATTATTTAAGGAGAACAGGGTTAAGTATTAGAATATGAGATTATTATTGTTTTTTTTGTTGTTGTTTTTTGTTTTTTTTGTTAAAGAAATAATTGAATCCAGATCCACACTCCTCACCAGTTGGTGGCGGTAATGCACCAATTTGTTGTTTGCCAACCGCCATAAAATTTTAAAGAAGAAGAAGAAGTTTGAGCGGCTTGACGGACTGAGTCATGACGCAACGTGTGGTAAAATTTACGCGAACAAGTGTGTAATTTGTGTCTTAGACTATCCACCCGACAGTCTTTTCCCGCATACTAATTCTACATGCTTTCTTAAAGCAGCTCCAGATACTTCTACCGGAGGTTTGTCAAACATCAAACAATTTACGTGTGTACGTTAGCTTGTTAGCATCTGAGTGTATTTCGTTAGCATTCATTAGTAAAGTGAATGGACTTTTAGCCACTGTATATGCTAACCCAGCTTGCACTTTTGGCTTTAGCTCATCGTTTTGGACGTGGAAACCCTGAGCAGTTATCAGACAGTCCTACAAGCTACTGCACCAAGTCATCGCTCGGGGTTTCGTGGACTAACGGGACAGATCACGCCAGCTTCAGACACCCGCTTGCCGCCTTGTTCTTCAGCCGAGACCGTGAGACTGGTAAAGTCCCGATCGCACGGATCACGTCACCTTGGTCACCTGCTTCTGGTTAGAGTTGCTGAATGGACTCAGAACTCTCAGCTAAGGTACCACACTTTATTTTGCTGCTCTTTTGCGGATGAACGGTTTAATTGCCACGCTCGCAAACGTCACATCAGGCCTGCAACGGGGTTTATTCTCTTTTATTTCATTTATACCGGCTTGTGTGTGAGAGTGTGTGTGTGTGCTTGGTGAGTGTGGGCCCGCTGAGTTTAGTGTGAACTTGAAGTTAAGGTAACTTGATTGAATTATTTTGTATTGTTTACAGTTAAAGGGAACTATTGGTAACTCAGATTTTGGAAAAGGGAAAAAGTGAACTTTCAAATGAGACACTTTTGTTTTTATTGTTTTATTTTAAAACTTTCCAAGTAAATAATTGACAGTTGTTCTTTCTAAAATTGCAGTGTGATGACTCCCTTTGCTAGAGGTATTTGTGTGAATGTTTAAAGGTTAGTGACAGGTAATTTACTTTACACTAACGATTTATTTCATTCATTCCTCATTTCATTTATGCTGATTGCTCAAACATTGGTTGCAGCGTAAAATTTGGTAGGTTGGAGTAAATTCAGCCTGATTTTAGTGGTGTAACAGTATCATTACAAGTGATTAAAGGGACTCAAGATAACTAAAATTGTATGTAGGTAAAATAGATTAAAAAAAAAACAAAACACTTCCTTAAGTACTCGTTATTGTAAAATAAGCCAATTGATTTAACAGACTCAGGGCCCTTCCCTGATTAAAATAGGGATAAGTGGGCTACATATATTATACATAGTATGTCCTCCATTTCTGTTGATGGAGTTGCATTATTGATGATTTATGTCATTAATAGTAAAGTAGTGTCACATTTTATTACGTTTGAGTTGGAATGGCAAGGAAATTCCAATCTGCTTTTTTTCTGATTTTAGATTGCAGTAACACACACACACAAATACTGGACACCAATGATTTATTTCCACACATGCCTGTGGCCTAAAACAGATCTGAGAATTCAGACACGTATCTGCTGTTCCGGGTCAGGTGACTTTTACCTGGTGCAGGTGTTGCCTAATGCAGCTCCACAACAGCTGACCAGGTTACCTAAAAATGTATATTCGTACTTTACTTTTAATTTGATTTGAAGAAGAAACTAAACCTGAAAACTTTAGCGTGCTACTTCACGCAGAATGACGCGCCTTTCGTCTTAATTGGCATCTGTGTTTTGACCCGGTTGCTGCTGTGCCCCGAGCCAAGCGTGGGCATGTTAAAGTCCTGCATGTAAACACACGCCAACAAACTAATGAATTCACAGACTGCAGATGAAGTACATGTCACAAACCCAACATAATTTGACAACTTTTGACACCATGGCAAAATTAAATCCAATTAAAAATGTGCATACAGAGGACACGCTGCTGTATACGACACGCGTTTTTTTTGTTTTTTTTAAAGACGTTTTGGCAGGCTTTTAAATCTGAAGTCGTGTTGTTTCAATGAGCATGGCTGCCTTTGCATACCCATGAGATTCCTAATTGGCTGAACGACGTTAAATCGACGCCTGCATGAGGGTCACGGCTGACAGGCGGAAGCCGCTGGACGTCCGCCGTGGCTGCAAACATCAACAATGGCAGGTAGATGACTCTGACCTCTGTGATGACCTCTCCAAAAAAGCAGCCATAATGATAATGTTTCTGCTACCAACTCTCCAATAAGCATGTCAGAGGAAAAGCATTTCTAATAATGCTGTAACGTGTTTCTTCTGACTGTCTGCATATAATGAAGTAGCTCCAGATATTCCTCAAAAATATGAATGTAGGACAAAGCTGCACGTTTGAGGTCTACAATAGTGACCTTTAAAGGACCCGAACGTGTCTATGCAGCATTGGCCATTTTAGCCTGCATTATATACTTGGTTTTATGTTGTTTTTTTTTTTTCTTTCTTTCCCTTTCTTTTTTAGCCTCTTTGGTGATTCACAGATTAAACCACTTGGTTTTATGTTTATAACTCTCCATATACACATCACAGAAAAACAACAGATACTGCAAATTGAAGAACACACTTGTGCCATTAAATGTAACACCTTGAATTACAGGATTTATTAATCTAAATAATCTAAATCTAATCTAATGTAAACCACAATACAAGTCAGAAAAATCTAATATTTTAAAAAGCAATCTTGGCTTCACAGATTAAACCACTACACTGGTTATTACTGGTTATTACTGTCACTACTCATCTGTGTGTTTTCNTTCACAGATTAAACCACTACACTGGTTATTACTGGTTATTACTGTCACTACTCATCTGTGTGTTTTCGTTTGTCTTTGTGTTGTTGTGCAGGTGTTTAGCCCTCCTTGATAAAAATTGTTTGTTTTAAATAAAATGTGATAGGTTGGTCAAGGAGGGCTGGTGAAGGTCACACACACACACACACACACTCACCTACGCACTATATGTGTTCTGTCTGCTGCTAGATTAAATTGCATATATATAAAAAATGGTCGTGCCAATCTTGGCATATACCACAACTATATATGCAGACAGAAAAAAAGCAATTTTGAAAATTGTTGGATTTTATTGAAATTCTTTGAATCTGACAAATGAAACAATTTGAATATCATATTTTCTGGTTTTCACACTTCTTATCTGCAAATGTACCACATTTGAGCTTGATAGCTTAAAGCACTGAAGTTTTACAAAGCATTCGGTAAACTGACTCCTGTTTCATCTTTTGTGTGTCACAGAAACTCAAAACCTATTTAAAGGACCATACCATCCATTTTGGCCACATGTAACAGGCCACATTTAACCGGCCTGCGGGCCTTGAGTATGACATATGTGATCTAAACAAATCTAGGACTGTGCCAGAAAGCCCAATCCTTCTTTCAAGCCTGTCTGCTGATATGTGTGTGTGTGAAGCAGCAGAGGTCAGATAACAGGAGCTGAGATTTCTCCAGTCAGCGTTTAGACGAATGTCATTTAAGAGGCTAACAGCAGCATTTCAGTGCTATGACATCAAAAGTGTTATTAGCTGTAGGAAAACAACCTTTTCAATTTTTCCCACGATGATGAGTTTAATATTGAGCTATAATTGCTGATTTTTGAAGCATCTAGATGATTCTAATATCTGGATGCCTGTGTTATACACATCTAACTCATATTTTTGCCTTAAATGCAATACAGACAACATGTGTGCATGTAGACATACTGATTACCGACTGGCTCACCAGCCTCGTACTTGATAGGTTAGTAAAGGACCAATCAGAATTGAGGGAACTTTAGGACCCATGGGTTTGACTTGCACCAAGTTTTGACACTTTGACAATGTATAACACATTCCTTATTATATTTTAGAGAAAAATAAAAAGTGTGAAATGTACCAAGATAATAATGTAAGAAAACTGAGTCAGGTAAACTGGATTCAAGTTTTTAATTCTGAAACGTTTCACATTCATCCAAACGGCTTCGTCAATGTAATGAACTGAAGTGGATGAAAAGTTTTCCACACCAGCCAGAGACTTTCTGTAAAACTTTTTGCTTAAGAAGACATTATTGTAAAAGATTCATCAGCTTTGGCTGTGATTGTGTGAATCCATTTTGAGGTTGACAGATGCCCTTTGGTGAAGTGATTCTCCCTGCTGAGCTGGCCCCCTGCAACATCTATCAGCCAGCCTCCCAAAAGTCGATAAAATGAGGGCCGCCTACAAATGAACGCATTTACTACTTCATTCCTCTGCCTCACCTATGCAGGGCAGCGCTCTGGGGAAGCAGGAGAGAGACGCTGTTTGAAGGCTGGTCTGATTGAAAAAATGGAAGCCTTTCGACCTGAAGGAGGAAGAGGAGGACCGATCGCTTCACTTTCCACACTTCCCTGTCTGCCCCTTGTGGTGGACACATCTTCCAAGCCCAGGATCAATGCTGCTGCTCTGAGCCGCTGCATGGGGTCACCCAGAGGCTGCAGCCACGGGTTTGATGTTTGAATCTCCAGGAATGCTTAAGTGTGAGATTTGAATTTGAATTCCAGCATGTACACACACACACACACACACACACACACACGCTAATCATGTTGTTTAATACCATATTTACATNTGTACACACACACACACACACACACACACACACGCTAATCATGTTGTTTAATACCATATTTACATCTTTTCTTCAAACTTGACAAAACTTGACAAACTCTTCGGGGGGAATTCATAAAAAATCAGAGTAACTACACATTAAATAAACATTGAATAACATTAAATAACATCATGAAACCATGATTAGTTCTCTGACTACAATCTAAAACTCACACCGTGACGTAGGGCTGTCACGATATCAGAGCTTCATTACACAATTATCGTGGCCAAAAGAATTCACAATAATGATATTATCATGATTTCTATCGGAAATCTGAAAAAAAAATAATGCTATCAGTCAAATTCATCTTTAACTTTATTTATTGTGCGTTTTGTCTCTTTTTTGTCAAATGAATGAGACTCCAAATAGGAGTGTAGGGAGGTGGACAGAGTCTGTAACCAGAACTGTACAAAAGCTACAAAAAGAGCAGTTCCACCTTAAAGAATCATGTAAAGCACGTCATACTCAAGGCCCATGGGCCACATCTGGGCCACATGTTGAGTTATATCCGGCCCGTGAGATAATATTTAATTTCTATAGTAACTGGTATATATATAGCGTGCACATTACTGATACTACAAATCCCAGAATGCACTGCAACAGCTGGCGTGTCAATAAGTTGATTTGGGTTGACGTAACATCTACTGCGACTTTTCCGCGCGAAATGCGACTGATGGGTGGAAGTGTTTGTAATCGTGTTAGAAATCTGTGTGAAGGTGAGAGAGAAGTGGTGAGATGCTGTTTAAACTTTCACCAGAGGACAGCAGCTCTGATGAAGGTGTGAGAACATCTCTGTCACTCGCTCCCTCAATCTGTCCACAAGGTGATTTTCTGTGTGAATGCTGCACTTTGCCCTGGACGTTTAGTAAGAAGGTTCCACGCCCCGCATGCTGAGATTCAGCACATTACACACCAGAAAATCTCTCGCATATAAGTTTCCGAATCCACGAGTCTGCAAGACAGCCTCTGGAGTTGCGGATTTTCGGAAGCAAGAAATGCTGCATCTCCTCTCTGACTTAATACGCGGTTCCTCTGACAGCCAGCGGACATCGGAGTGAAGCAGAAAGCCTTCTATGCAGGTCTTAAACGTGCTTAAAATAACATTCAAGCCAGTTTTACAAGCGGAGTTGAGAAGTGTAATTTTACTGGTGATGATTATGGCTCCAGCCGGCTCCAGTCACCTGAAGCCGGCTGGAGTCTCAGCCGGCTCTGGCTGGCGTGAGAGTCATGTTACGCTGGTGTTCTGATTGTCTCGGGAAGTGAAGTGCCTTGCTGTTTTTTGTTTTGTTTTTTTTTAATATATATTTTCACAATGTCTGCAAGTGTGCCCCGTGTGTGCCCCTGAAACAAAACAACTGCTTCGCAATGTAACATGGAATGCAACTTTGTCGGAGCTTTCTGCTGATCAGCATTGTCATTCTGCTGCACTTCCCGGCTCCATCCGATTTGATGTAAACAGCAGTTGTGCAACATTGACGATGCTGAAATCTGTTTTGGCCAAGCAGCACGGGTCTCTGCCATCATACAAAGCTATTTTTTAAAATATCTATCTTTTATATTCGACTGTAAACCATCATTATATTCAGAGTGCCATTTACTCTCCATTGCTGCCCACAACCATTGCCCACTATTTCCGCCCGACTTCCACATGATGTCAAAAAACCACGACTGAAATCAAGCTATAAAGGTTGACCCTGTTTGGCCTGCAACTTAGACCAAATTTTTAATTTTGGCCCCCTCTGTGATTGAGTTTGACACCCCTGGTGTAAAGGAACCAGATGACCTGATAAACAAAAGATCTACAAATCTAACAAATAACCAGGAGAGAGAAAATCACAAATAACCAGGAGAGAGAAAATCCTGAGTCCAGTGCCATGATAACTTAGCTTTAGCAACACAGCTAAGACCTTCATGGAACATTTCCTGTTTCAGGGCTAGCAAGCTAACTGCTACTTCCTGTCTCTACCATGGTGAAATCTGCAGGATGATGGAAGTGAAGGTGGTGAACAGGTTGGTGGTTCTTGTCGATCGGCGTTGCCTGCAAACTGGGGCGTCTACCAACTTCCTGTCTTTGTTACCGAATTCTAAAAACTCCACACTGATAGCTAACTTTTTTCAGGTTAGAGTAGAATGTCTAACGCTGTCTGTCAGCTTCTCCATCATGATTTAGAGCGACAGGATGCACAGTGCTAGTAGCTAACTAGCTAGCTAGTTAGTGTGTCATGTTATGTATGTGTGCGTGTGCGTGTGTGTGGGGGGGGGCAAAGCGACAACAGAAAGAAACAAATGATTTAAGAGGCGCTGGATTATTTACACGATATGTGTATTAACATGATATCAATATTTCATTTTTTAATATCACGGTTATCGTCAACACAGGTACTGTATATCGTGACACCCCTATCATGACGTCACTAGTCTGGCAGGTCGGGTTGCATTCTGATTGCATTGTGTTGTGTTTGCATGAACATTGTTTCCTTACCTGGATAAATGTATCTGGAACAGATAGCTGTGTTGCACTTTTAAATAATCCTCATTTAAACTGAGTCACTCCAGCAGCAGAAGCGTGTCCATGGTCTGCAGCCTTTCATGGAATTGCTTTTATATCCATCAGCTAATCAGTGAAATCACCTGTGGCAGTCCTAAGAAAGTACATAATGCAGGGGAAGAAAAATGAAATTCAGATTATATGTGGTGTGATAGATATTTTGTAAGCTGCCAAACTTATTTCATGCATGTTTGACGTTGTACTTGAACACTTTTATGACATTCCGCTGATTGCAGTTTGTAATAATGTTTAAATGAAGTTGAGTCCAGACTGAAGTGCTGATCTGTGGTCACATGATGAAATTACAATGAAAATCTAATTCTTTCTTATCACCACTTCCCCAGAAGCTTTTTTTTTCTTTTGAATAATGCAATTAACATTCAGTTGAGGCTTTTGTAATACTACTGAAGGCAGCACATTGGTTTCTATTCTTTGTCTGAATTAATAATCTAGCAAAATTATTAATAAGCTTTTTCCAGTACAAGAGGTTTGACATGTGGGAGGCCATCCTGGCTGCCTTGCAGGAATCCGTGTGCTCATAATGTAATCATAGTCGTGCAGCTGCAGAACTGGACCTGTCACGGCTCTGACGTGCTAACTGCAGGCATAAAGATTAAATCAATGCCATGCATGTGGTGTGTTTATTGAGATGTCAGTCATTCTGTTCACCCTTTTTTCTCAGAGGTTTTTTATTTTCATGCCTCAAAGATGATTCAGACCATGATAATCCGCTGCCTGGCCCACTTTGTCTCTCCTATCTGTCCAGTGTATCTCAGCAGAGCTGCAATACTGATCTTGTAAAAATATCTACAAACTACTAAGACCATTTTCAGATCTGTAGATCGTTTGCTCTGGTCTGAATCAGGGACTTTATTATTCCAATGCTGCATTTACTGCTTGCTTTAGTTTGGTTTCACTTCAAAAAACATCTAGTCAAACCAAAATATATCAGCAAAAGTCATGTGACAACACTCTCTGCTCATTGATCAGAAATGTCTGGAGATGGAGAAATAAACTCCAAACAGGAAGTAGTTTCTATGGTGTCAAAGTAAATCAGAGTAACAAAGATGAATGTGGATCCTTTCCTAGTCATAGCATCATTTGATCCATAAAGAAGAAAACTATGACAGCAGAAGCTGAATCTGTCAGTATATCTGCCCAGTCCTAACCTCTGGCTGCCACTAGAGGTCATCAGTTCTTAGTTCTTCTGTTTCTCGCATTGTTATCAGCTGATTTCTCTCAGCTGATTGTCATTTCCTGATTTACCTGTCACTATTTATTCCTGGTCATTTCTCTCTGTCAGTTGCCGGATCGTTTTCTTCTGTGTTGTCTGGTCTTGTCCTGTGGAGTATCAAGTTAGTATTGTTCAGCGGTTCTTCTGTTTTGTTTTTTCAGACTTTAAACTTTGATTGGCTCTCTTTTGAGAACGCTTTTTGTTTCGGAGTGTTTATTGCCGGCTCNTTTAAACTTTGATTGGCTCTCTTTTGAGAACGCTTTTTGTTTCGGAGTGTTTATTGCCGGCTCTGCATTTTTTCTTTCCTTACACCATTTACTGTGATATCTCTTTAACTGTTTGCATTTCTGTATTTCATTTTCAGATATCTGATTATTCTTATTGACTGCGTTTTTGGTGCTTGTTGACCACTTTGTTTATTTGGTTTTTCTGTCATTTATTTAATTTTTCTTTTTCTGGGTCTCCTCTCGTTGAGAGCGCTTTTGTTTAACCGGTCTGGACTCCGCCTAATTAATCCACTTGTCCACTACTAGTCTGGTTGTTCTTATGCTTCCTTTGTTTGGGTCATTTCATTGAAAGCCAACGCCTTGAGTTTTTNTGGTTGTTCTTATGCTTCCTTTGTTTGGGTCATTTCATTGAAAGCCAACGCCTTGAGTTTTTTTTTTCCTCTTGTTGTAAACTTTACTTGTTCATTATTGACTGCATTACTGATGGTCTCATTGGTGCTGCTTATTGTATTGAATATAGTTCTCTGGTTATTCTGTGTATGTGTAATTTAATTTTTTCTCTCTGACTGGTGTTTGAAGAACTTATTTTGAACTGCAGTACAAACATTATTATTTTACCACTGTCTTGGAGTTCTGCTTTTGGGTTCAATATTGCCAGTTTCATGACACTGACTTCAATATAACGTGGAAAACCACGTTGCTTCACATGATGTGAAGAAGACGTGCTGCCTTCACACGCTGAACAGGAGAATGGAGCAACATGCTGACAACATACAAGCACACGCTAACGTGAACATGTGTTTATCTGTACACGTTAGCTAAGATTGATGTGTTCCACCTTTAACAGCATTGTTTGATTTGTCAGAGGTGTTTACTTAACGTTAAACACACACATCTCTGCTGCTAATCAATCAGTACATTGATCTGTAGTCAGTTTGGAAATTAATTTATTTATTGAAATTTATTGAAACATTTTTGGAACAGGATTTACTATCCTCTTCACCAGACTCAAACAACAAAAACAATATACAACAAAACAAATATAATTAAAATGACATTAATAATAACATCAGTGTCAATCAGTCAATATCCAAAAGTACTCAAAACTCAGCTTTGTAATTATATAAAATGTCCTTGGTGGACCAGAATTGATCCAGGTTGTTCTTAAATGAGTTAACAGTAGAGGCCTGCATTCCATCATCTGGAAGATCATTCCATGTTTTTACAATACGAAGAGTAAAGAAACTCTCTTCTCAGAATGACACCTTTGATGATAGTTTTAAAGAGTTCCCTCTTAAATTGTAGCTGCTGCTCCATAAATGTACCATCAGCTCAACAGTGACATCATACAACCTGTGTGTTAGTTTATAAACCTCTATCATGTCTCTTCTATATCACCTATAAACTAAAGTTGGTAAATGCAGTTTTCATAGTGTCTCCATTTCAGCTCTTTAAGTTCAAGAATCAGTAGTCGCTCTCCTCTGAACCTCAATATTTTCTATATATTTTAATTTATATCAACACCAGACTGAGCTTGAAAATTCAAGATGGGACCTCACCAAAGATTTATATAGTGTTAGAAATGTTACCTTGTTTAAATTCTGAAATGTTCTTCTAATTATTGCAAACATGGAATTACCCTTTTTAGTTTCTTCCAAAATGTGTGTTTGAAATTCAAGGGAACTGTCAACAACTACATCCACATCCTTCTCTTCCACTTCCTGGACCTCCAAATTTCCAGTTGCATACTTTTTATCATTTGATCTCCCTACATGCAGATATTTCCATTTTTCTGGATTTAATTTTAATAACCACTGATCACACCAGTTATTTTATGGAAATCTTCTTGAAGATGGATGAGTCTTTCATAATAATTCTAAATAGTTTTATGTCATCTGCAAAAAGATATGCATCATACTGTATTAGATTTGGCAAATCATTTATATAAACCACAAAAAGTACAGGGCCCAAAATAGATCCCTGTGGCACTCCTGAGGTCACAGGTCCCCAACTTGAAGAGGCTCCATTTACCACCACCTGTTGTTTGCTATTATGTAAAAAGTCCTCTATCCAGTCTATAATCCTGTCATCGATGCAGTATGACCTCAGTTTTGCCACTAGTCTGTCATGCAGCACTGTATCAAAAGCTTTCTGGAAGTCCATATATATACAATCCACAATGTTCTCTATTGATAGCTGCTGACCACTTATCAAGTACAGTGAGAAGCTGGAGTGTTGTCGATCTTCCAGATATGAATCCATATTGCTTATTACTAAACAAATTGACCTCATGATCCACAATCTGCTTCCTAATTAACGTGTATACTCGACTATAAGCCAAGCTTTTTTCACCAAATTTCACAACGCAAATCGGGGGTCGGCTTATAGTGGAGTAATTCAAATCAGACCGNTTTTTTCACCAAATTTCACAACGCAAATCGGGGGTCGGCTTATAGTGGAGTAATTCAAATCAGACCGAAATTTCCAGGCACGGAAATACCACTACCCATGGAAAATAGTTTAAATCATACCTTAGAATGAGATATTTCCTGACAAAACATCATATTAAGCAAAGGCTAACATAATCAGCTGCTGAAATATCATGTTTACCAGTACCGGTGTTAGAGCCATTTCTTGGTTAATTATCAAATGTTTAAAATATTTAATTTGGGAAAAGTGAAATCAAATAAATTAATATGTGTTAATATGCTGACTGATCAGTCAGCTCCGTGAAGTGATGCTATGATCCACTATGATATGTACTGGCTCCGTCACGGAGGATCTATAGACGCTCAGCTGGAGGAACGGGGCAGCGGTATAGTTATTACCTCACCTCACCTCATGTTTTGTTGTTTTGATTTTGAAAATAAATAATCCACGAGAAGAACAAAAAGCGATGTTATCATTCCAGTGTGCGTCAGGAAGAGAAGCCCCGTTAAAGCGGTGAAGTTTTAAAACAGCCACAACCCGTACATGGATTATTTTCAGAAAATTAGAGGAATACTATGACAGTACTCAGAAAAACAGGTAATTTGCTAAACAAATAAATTGATGGAACAACATNTACTATGACAGTACTCAGAAAAACAGGTAATTTGCTAAACAAATAAATTGATGGAACAACATCAGGTGGTTGGCTGAGGGAATTCCAAAACTGCATATTGCTAAATGTTCCAGCACAAAGACAGACCCACATCGACTCAGGTACAGGATAATTACTGAAAACACATAACAGGTGAGATTCTTAACAAAAAAANCCACATCGACTCAGGTACAGGATAATTACTGAAAACACATAACAGGTGAGATTCTTAACAAAAAAACTCATAATTACACAGCTAAATATGCTAATTAAGTGCTATGGTAATTAAAGCTCATTTGTAAAGCTTTCCTTACCTTCAGCACTGTATTGTTGAACTGTTTGGCGATTCAGAAGAGGAAGAGGAGTCTGAAAAACTTAATGTTAGCTAATGTTAGTTACGTAATCAGCTGTTTACCGGTACTGTATGTGGATTATTTTCAGAAAATCGCAGGAATTCTATGACCATACCCAGAAGAAAAAGTAGGCTAATTTGCTAAACAAATAAATTGATGGAGGAACTTTGGGGGGTTGGCTTATATACGGGTTTTTGTAAAAATCTAAATTTGCACTTCAACTTGGGGGNTCGGCTTATAGTCAAGATCGGCTTCTAGTTGAGTATATGGTAAATTTTCCATTGATTTGCATACAACATGTCAAACAAATTGGTCTGTAATTTCTTGCCAGAAATTAATTTCCTTTTTTGAAGATTGCACTAATCTGTGCCAATTTCCATTCAGAAGGTAAAGTTGATTCCTGCAGAGACTGATTATATAACATCGATAAAGGTTCTGAGATCACTCAAGCTAATTCCTTTAAAATTGTGTCACATTAACAGGTAGCAGGATGACATCAGCTGATATACATATAGCCAGATATATTTTTAAATCTTGTGTGTAATTTAAATGGAAAAATTGTACAGATTTTTTTTTCCAATATGCCTTAAATAACAGTACTGTGATTCAGTTTGTGTAATGAATATGTGCAGGTCTGTTTTAAACATATCTGCGTTGTTGATTTATCACGCGTCCATTTTTCCATAAAATAGCAGATAGAACTGCCTGTTACAGCCATGAACACACCTTCCACTCTGAATGTCTGTTTTTATCCTTACATTTCATCATTACAACAGCTGTCACACAGCTTTAAGTTAAATATTTTCATCTATTATCAGTTTTATTTTCTTTATTTCATTTCCACCATAAACACCAATGTCAATGTTAAAACCAACTTCTTAGCACACTCTGTAATCTATAGGTCCTGTGTGGCTTGGAATGGACTACCAGAATTTAAACAATATACAAGTATTTATATTTTTAGGAAACAAGTAAGAAATTATTTAAAATGCAAATATGAGTGATCTGGTGCTGTTTTTGGGTCATGCTTTTATGATGATATTCATTGTATTACTGTGTTATTGTTAGATTTCTTGTCTTTATGTTTTTAACTCTATTTTTGTTTATCAAATTTTGTATTTTAAAATTTGTGGTCCCTAGGAAGACTAGCAACCGCTAGTCCCCCGAAGCGGGAGCTAATGGGAACCAATAAATAATAAAGACAATAATAAAGATGCCAATGACAATATTGTCTCTTAAATCATGAAGTTCCGTGGTCCGTCTCTCTTCTCTGATGATGATCTGACTACTGATCTGATCTGACTACTGATGATGTGATTATTTTAATCACATCATCAGTAGTCCCTAACAGAAAAAAAAAATAGATATATCAACAGATATTTCTGTAATAGTTACAAAACATGTGCAAGTCATGTATGAAAATTAAATCTGTAAGTTTACATTGCAACCGACACAATATTATGTAAATTAGCCCATCAAGCTTAAGTAATAAGTTAGCACTAACAAAAATTTGCCAATAAAGCCGTACAGAAGAAGCATGGCTAGCTAGCTAGCTTGTTTGCCAGCTGGAAAATGCGTGATATATCCATTTGACTCACAAATTTCAGCTACGAAACTAACATATATTTTATATGGTTAATATGGTTAAAAGTCTAACGATCAATTTACATTTGTGAGAAAGTTGTCATCACGTTCTCTCTCTCTCCTCTCATCCGTCTGCCTTTGACTAATACTACTTCTTGTGGCCTGGAGCGCTTCTGCTTTGAAAATGCACTTCTGTTTTGAAGTGCAAGACACAACACATTAAGAAGGCACAAAAACATTATGAGAATGCAACATTAAAAAAGCACAAAAAATTATAAAAACACAAAAAATTACAAAAACGCAACATTAGAAAAACACAAAAACATTATGAAAATGTAACAACTTTAAGAAAGCACAAAAATATTACGAAACCGCAACGTTAAAAAAGCAAAAATAAAATATTACGCAAATACAACTGTAGGAAAACACAAAAACATTACAAAAACGCAGCAACATTCAGAAAAACATTACGAGAACACAACAACATTAAGAAAGCACAAAAACATTACGAAAACGCAACAACATTAAAAAAGCAACAAAAAAAATTACGAAAATACATTAGGAAAACACAAAAACATTACAAAAACGCAACAATATTCAGAAAACAAAAACTTTATGAGAACGCAACATTAAGAAACCACAAACACATTTTGAAAATGGAACAACATTAAGAAAACACAAAAACATTACAAAAACACAACATTAAGAAAGTACAAAAACATTACAAAAATACAACATTAGGAAAGCACAAACATTTCGAAAATGCAACAGTAAGAAAGTATAACATTAGAAAAACAAGACATCAGCATTTTTATGTTTTTGTTTTCCTATTCAAAAAATAAGTTATTTGATTTCACTTTTCCAAAATTAAATATTTTAAACATTTGATACTTAACCAAGAAATGGCTTTAACACCGGTACTGGTAAACATGATATTTATTTCAGCAGCTGATTACCATAACTGTCCAATCACAACAACTCGTACTATCCACCTCAAAATGTGCTGGATAAGATGTTTAGTAAGGAAATATCTCATTGTAACGTTTGATTTAAACTATTTTCCATGGGTAGTGGTAATGGGTAGTATTTCCACCCCTGCCTGAATTGAATTACTCGAGTATAAGCCGACCCCAGATTTGTTTTGTGAAATCTCTTTAAAAAAAACAAAAAAACTTGGCTTATACTCAAGTATATATGGTAAATTATTAAAATTAAAATAAAAAAAATTGCTAATTCATTCTACACGCACGCACGCACGCACACACACACACACATACACACACACACACAGCTGCAGGGCCAATCAGAGTGAGGTGATCAGGGCTCCGCCCCAGCAGTCCTATTTAAGCCAGCAGATCTCAGGTTCTGGTCTTAATCTGCACCAAGCCATCAGTCAAAACGCTTCTCCTTACCATCTCTGACGTTTCAAAAAACAAAAACAAAAAAATTTGTTTTATCTGTACTTTGGAAATCTCTTTTTACACACACACACACACACACACCACCTTGAAGAAGGTCTGAAAACAATGTGAATTTAAAACAGGCTTGCTTTTTCACAAAATGAGCATAATGGGTCGAGTGGACAGAAATCCCTTTCAGGTACAATACTGGGGCCACACTCCATTTTGCCTACCAGACCATAATCACACACACACTAAACCACATATTCATTCATTTGGTTAAATTTTTGCAACCAAAAATCATATATCTTACTATACGTAGCAGTAATGTAAACATTGTGACCAAATAAATTTAACAAAGATTGACTCCATTTGAAACTGTTTATTAGTATTTAGACCAAAACAAAAACAGATAATTACAATTGAGTGGTTTCTTTAACTGTAAAAAACTCAAAAAACCAAATGGAATAAAAAGAATAAAACGGTGCAGTACATGCACAATAAAGTGCTTTTGAGCCCAAAACAGACATCTAAAGTTACATCTTAGTGGCACTGTTTTGTTTTAAACAAAACAAATTTATAGCATAATTTTTTTTTTTTTTTAAATAGAAANCCATCATCACCAACAAGACGTGTATTCAGGTTTTTTTTAGAAATTATGTAATTTTAGTGTTTAAGCACAATAAAAAGCATGGAGTGAATGTATGCCTCCACCGAGGAATATAATCCCAAAAGAGGACCATGACTTCATAAGGCTGTGTAACTATTAGCAGGAGAAACATGGATTTTGAAATATTTGACTTTGAAAAAGATTTTGTAAAACATCAGGAAAGCTGAAATACGGTTTTGTCCTTTGGGAAACGTACGCTGAAATAAATGAAACACCATATCTACTCAATAAAATGGAAGCAACAAATTACAAGCAATATTAAGTTTAATTCTCTTTAGTATTGAGTAAAATAAATTAAATGAGTCCCTTTGAAGTTGCACGTTTAATGAGTATTCAAATAAAAAAAGGGAGTTAACACCTAAACAAAAATATTGATATGAAGAAAAGCTCAAATTTGTCAATAGTTCTAATAAATATTAATTATACATAGCAATGATGTATAATTGAATAATAATCTGCATTAGTCAGTGCATTGATTTGAATTCATTAAATGCAGTCATCCATCCGTCCATCTTCTATACCCATTTGTCACCTACGGTCAATGTAGAGTTTCCAGTTCACCTGACCTGCATGTCTTTGGAGGTGGGAGAAAGCCGGAGCACCCAGAGGGAACACACAGACATGAGAACATGCAAACTGGACCCGGTCAGACTCAAACCGGGGACCTTCGTGCCGTGCTAACCCCTGAGCCCCTCAGTGCAGTCAATTAAATCAAAATAATAATATTTAGTTGTATGTATGTATATATGTATTTCATACAAAATGCAACTGAAAGTGATGAAATAATGAAATATTCCTCTTTCTTAGGAATGACAAACTCAAGCATTGATGAAGCCTTCATTTTATTCAAAATGTTACCAACATGATTTTAAAATTCATGTACACCTAAAACAACAAAAACACATCTTTGTGTTGTATAGGTCCCAATCCGCTCCTCTCTGCTCACGATCTGTTGAAAACGGTTACAAGTCTCCATGAAGTAGTCCTCCAGTGGTCAACAGTAGACAATTAAAATATAGGATAACTAAAATAAAAGAAAATTTGACCTGTATGTTACCTCAGCTACACTGTAGTAGTCTCAAACACAAAGCTATACTAGGAGAAATTCTTTGCCCTCATATGGCTAAATTTCACTGGCATTCCTTTGTTGAATGTGGCGAGATTTGCTGCCACACCATCACCTCCGTCTCAACACCATCCTGTAACGATTGAAAAAAAGGCTTTGTGTGTGCAGTGTTCCACAAATTACCTATTAACTATTTTATGTATACACAATAAATATAGGCTGTTTATTTTTCACTTGAATGATTTTGAGGAAAAACTAACACAAAACTAGATGATGAAAAATACATAATTTCACAGACCGACAAGTGAGACATTTTAATATCTACCTGTTTGACGGTGAGGTTCTGAATAGGCATCGGATTATGGCCTCAAAATGAGCCTGCTTGGACCGGCATCATTTTTCTTGGATTTAAAAACAAAGGAAAAAAAAAACTCAGCAGTCTGCAGATGGAACTTCTAACACACACCAATAGTTGGAGGAGCTTCCAGTATGTATGAACTTGATACATGGGTGCCTTAACCTACACACACATTAGTGTTGTGATCATGCCTCAGGACTTTCTTTATTCTGGAGTCTTTGCACTCTGAGCTCTACAGACAGAAAATACACCAAATTACAGATCAAAACTAGAACCTCCAAGGCCTCCAAACGGGTTCACTTAGACGGGCTTCAGCTTCCTTGAACTAAAAAACAAAAAGAAAACAACACTCAGCAGCCTGCAGATGGAATTTCTAACACACACGAACAGTTCCCAGAATGCATGAACTCCATACACAAGTGCCTTACCTTTTGCCTTAACGCTTTCAGAGCAGTGCGAGTTTAAAAGCATTTTTCCGTTCTAAGTGTGATGCAATCTGGTCATTCATGTAGCATTGATCAAACAGTTCATCTTTATAATCTTTATGTAAAGCAGCAACTTTCCAGTCCATCTTCAGGAATTCCACCTGCAGATGTATGTATTCCTCTCTGTGCAGACAGGCCAGGTCATCTGTGTGTTTAAACTTCATCTCCCTCAACTTTGCATCATTTCACTCAGCAGAATGTTGAGTTTGTAACATCTCCATGGTCAGCATTGTGCAGCACCTTCGTCTACAAGATTTTAAACATTAAACTTGCATTAATCAAAAAAATAACATTTGGTGAGAAACATGAATAAGGTAGAATTCGCTTACGTTTTATTGTATTGGTAACTGAAGTTGAATCAACATGACTGGTGACACGGCAGGTTAGCTTGGTGTCACTAAAATCAAAGGATTGTTGTACATGTACAGTGCCGTGAAAAAGTATTGGCACCCTCAGGTCCAGGCATTATTTATTTAATTTTTATTCANAGTGCCGTGAAAAAGTATTGGCACCCTCAGGTCCAGGCATTATTTATTTAATTTTTATTCAAGTTGAAACAATAGGGTTGTCATAACTTAGTCAAATGTTCAAAACAAACGTACAAGTGCAAATCGCTATACCTTAACAAGAAAAGTACACAAAACAACTTTAGTTTAAAAAGCGGTGTGAAAAAGTATTGGCACCCAGTTAGTATTAGTAACTTGTTGCACCTTTTGCTAGAATAATCTCTTCAAGCCGTTTCTTGTAACCACTGATTAGTTTTTCACATCAAGAAGGAGAAATTTTTGCCCATTCTTCCACGCAGTACTGCTTCAACTGAGTTAGGTTGGATGGCTTCCTTTGGTGAACAGCTGCCTTGAGATCTCGCCNCAGTACTGCTTCAACTGAGTTAGGTTGGATGGCTTCCTTTGGTGAACAGCTGCCTTGAGATCTCGCCACAGCATCTTGATTGGGTTCAAGTCTGGGCTCTGACTGGGCCATGGGAGAACTTTTATTCTTTTCTTCTGCAGCCATTCCACTGTCAATTTAATGGAATGCTTCGGATCATTGTCTTGTTGTAGTATCCACTTGGTACCCAGGTGAAGCTTTTTGGCAGAGGCCTTGACACGTTCATCTAATATGCTTTGATAGACAGATGAATTCATCAAGCCACAAGGTTTCCAGGCCCTCCTGCAGCAAAACAGGCCCAAACAAGAATACTCCCACCACCGTGTTTTACAGTTGGAACCAGGTTCTTTTTCAGAAATGCAGTGTTGGCTTTCCTCCAGACATAGCAATTTTCATTTCTGCCAAAAAGTTCAATTTTTGATTCCTCTGACCACAAAATTGACCTCCAGAATGCTTCAGGGTTTCCAATATACTCTTTTGCAAATTGTAGTTGAGTGGCATTGTTCTTTTTTGAAAGAAGTGGCTTCTTCCTGGTAACACGTCCATGAATCCCATTTTTGCTGAGTAGTCTCCTCACTGTGCTGTCATTGAACATGAACATCAGCAGCTGCAAGAGACTTCTGGATGTCTTCACATTAGTCTAGGGTTAGCGGCAATTCTTGAGCGTATTTCTCTCTCCTCTGCTTGAAATTTTCTCTGGGTGACTAGATCGAGGGAGTGATGCAGTTGTACCATGCTGTTGATACTTTTTAATAATTGCTCTGACAGTGGATACAGGTATATCCAGCATCTTTGAAATTGCTTTGTACCCATTTCCAGACTGATGAGAAGCAATTACTCTCTCTCTCAGATCACTAGACAGTTCTTTTGTTTCGCCATTGGCTCTGCTTTTGCACATAGAACTAAGATTCAAAATGAGCTGTTTTCCAGCATCATAAGATTTGCCTATTGCAAAGGGACATGTTGTATGTTAATTCAGTGAAGCTTTTTTGTTAAAGAACATTTCTTGCCATTTTATTAAGACATACTTCATTTTTGGGGACTGTCTCCTATAGGGTGCCAATGCTTTTTCACACGGCTTTTTGAGCTAAAGTTGTTTTGTGCACTTTTCTTGTTAAGGTATAGCAATTTGCACTTGTACATGTTTGTTTTGAACATTNGTTGTTTTGTGCACTTTTCTTGTTAAGGTATAGCAATTTGCACTTGTACATGTTTGTTTTGAACATTTGAATGTTAATTTAAGATATGACAACCCTACTGTTTGCAACTTGAATAAAAATTAAATAAATAATGCCTGGACCTGAGGGTGCCAATACTTTTTCACTGCACTGTATTTCACCCAGAGGTGCATATCATTGTGTTGAATGGTAGAGGGGGTTTTAACCATGTAAGAAAAGGTTTTTGGACTTGTGTTGGTGCGAGTTTTACACAAAATATAGTTTTACGTCATGAGAAATGGCACCGAATAGTAGGAATGACTAAAACTGCATTTAGATTTCACAACAGTCACACATTAGCCACTGAAAAAAAAAGAGCAATGGTAAAACATTATTTAGTAACATTATAAAATGAAAAACCTACCTGAGACGTACGATTGTCCGCCATGATAAGTATTTTTCTGAGCTGATAACAGTTTGACTGACTGGAAGAACTTTGAAGAAGCTGAGTGGGTGGGGCTAACATTGCTTTTGACTCCTGTCAATCACTTGCTAGGTGGCCAATCACTTGCTAGGTAGCTTCGTTAACACCCCCCCCCCCA
>VXCM01007312.1:20840-46997 GCA_014773175.1 Lucifuga dentata
CGTTTTTTTTTTTTTTTTTCTTTTGCTTTTGATTTCAGATTTAGTCATGGGTTTAGGTATCACACTTACAAAATATTTATTTCATTCACAGTACATTTTTTTTTCGTTTCACTGACCCTAATTTGACTCAATGGCCCAGATGCATAAAAAAAACGCGATACGGAGAGTAATGTTGCCTTAACGTGTGCTGTGATAACTGAAGGTCATTTATAAAAACTTCTAGATAATCAGCAGCGTTGTCACATGAAGGCATCGTTGCTGTGAGGTGTGACAGGTAAAAGCTGATGAAGATCAGTGTGTTAATGAGCTGCTGTATATTTACCAGCCACCATTTATCCTGATTCATCTGGTTTGAAAGGAAACACACATTCTGCTTTAGAGATCCTCGTNCCACCATTTATCCTGATTCATCTGGTTTGAAAGGAAACACACATTCTGCTTTAGAGATCCTCGTTTAAAAAAGACTGACTCTAAAATAACAGTTAAATGTATATTTTAACACCTTTAGTGCATCATGCAGCACTGGAGTTNGGGGGGGGGGGGGGAATTGGAGTGCGCAGCAGCTGAGGTGATATTGAGGTGATTTGGAGTGTCAGTTTCTGACACTGTGCCTTTTATCAGCATAAGCAAAAAATTTCCAGGTGTAACCTGACAAAGAATCTGTACAAAGCATAGTGCCACATTGCAGGATGTGCAGTACACTGGAGTCTTGGCATGGCAGTGGACACACTTTCTTCTCCCTTGTGTCTTGTCCAGGCCAAAGAACTCCGGCAGGCACCCTTGCTGCTGAGGTACAGACTGAGAGGGATCTTCTGGTTTTGGCCAGCTCAACAAGTTGCAGCACGAGTTCATCACGGAAAGCTTTGTGTCATCGGCTTATCTTTTCTTGCCTTGTAGATCTCCTTCTGGAGCATGAAGGCGTTTCACGATGGCTATGTCCAGAAAATTCTGGAATAAGGTCTTGTACCATTTCTTTGTTTTGTGCAGCACATTGTAGTGGTTGAGTGAGTCAGACAGATCCACTCCAACCATGTACTTGTTGTAGTCCTGCACAGCCTCTGGAACAGGAACACACACTTGGAAGTCCAGACACCACGACTGTCCGTCACCTTCTTTTTGACAGAGTTCCCAGCAAAGGTCTTGTGAAATGTGGAACACATGGTCACTTCACGAGTGTCCATCCACTTCAGGAAAAGCAGCCCATCTTTCCTGATCTGCCGGATGTTTCCCCTCTCTGCTCTCTTTGGCATGTCGTTTCCTGCAGTGTCTGGAAAGCTTTTCCTGTTTGTTCTTATTGTGCCACAAGCATTTCTTTTGATCCTGGTCAAGTCCTTGAAAAGAAGAGGGCTTGTGTAAAAATTGTCCACATACAACCTGTAACCTGTACCAAGCTGATGGAGGTCCAACAGTGACATTACACAGTCATAACTGAGTCCTTTGTTTGACACTGTGCGCCTTTTATCAGCATAAACAAAAAAGTTCCAGGTGTAACCTGACAAAGAATCTGCCGAAACAAACAGTTCATAACCCCATTTTGTGGGTTTCCCCTTCATGTATTGCTTGTAGCAACCATCCTTTCATTGATGGCAATGTGTCTGTAAGGTTGATAAAAGCTCTTGCAAAAAGACAGCAGTTCATCATAAAGGGCTTGAGTTTGAAGAGGGGGTCATACTGGCCAGTTCCCTTTTTAGTCTGGTTTTGTTCATCAGCTTCAGGGTCACAAAGATGAAGGGACCACATAATGGCCAGGAATCTGTCCCTGGACATCACAGCAGAGAGGAATGGCAAATTGTAGTCCCTTTTTTTGCTCCAGTATGAATGTAAGTCTTTTAATTTCACAAGTCCCATGTAAATCGCCAGTACAATTTAGCCAAACCTTTCAGACAGCGTTAGTGGTAACCGTTTGTATTTCTTTTCCTGACCCAGTTCTCTTTTCAGCAGATTTGTTTGTGTTCTTTATGATGGTGTGGAGAACATGGTCACTGAAATACAGCTGGAAAAGCTGGATTGGTGAGTACGACTGGCCTGGGATGAGCTGTGGTCCAACAGGATGTTTTGATGTGAAGTTGGGCTGCTATGGTTGTTCATCCTCATCTGATGCATCGTGCCAGCCTCCTCCGATCTGACGCCACGATTCCTCTTCCTTGTGACCTTCCTGGGCACTGAAGTTGTTGGGAGAGGGCTGGAAGTGGAAGGACGTACATCTTCTGCACTCTTTCTTTGTCCCTTGGAAGCAGCAGAGGTGGATTGTGCAGTCGACAGTGGTGGAGTAGCTGGTGGCTGCCATTCCTCATCAGATGAGAGACTGAAAAGTTCATATGAAAATAAGCATNTGGAGTAGCTGGTGGCTGCCATTCCTCATCAGATGAGAGACTGAAAAGTTCATATGAAAATAAGCATCTACACTAGTTGACAAAGAACTGAAAAAAATTCTAAAAGAAAGTTCTGTTATTCAATTGATGCTGCAATACAGCATTAACTATAAAATAACTATAAAGTAACTATAAATAACTGTAAAACAAGCCCAAAAGTTGCATTCACACAGAAGCTAAACACCAGAATCTAAAAAAACAAAACAAAAAAAAAAAACAAAGGTGCTAAGCTAACAAGAGCTAAGCTAATGGATACCAACAAAAGCATTACTTACTGGCTATGCAGAGCATCTGATAGCCACTAGAATCTCTAAAAACACATCTCATAATTCAACAGTGGACAAACTAATAAAACTGCTAGGTTCTGTCAAACATTACCAATATAAACAGTAATACCAATATAAACATTACCAATATAAATACATACCAATAATAAGCAGTAGAAATCTAACCAAGAGCTAAGCTAACGGGTAATTACTTGCTCGCTAGTGGGATCATCTGATGAAGCTTCTTTAGAATCAGAACCATCGGACTCGATGAGGCCATCCGCTGGTTTGTGATTCATAATTAGCTCCAAAGCCTTCTTAACAGTGTAACGCTTCTTTGATGAAGGCGTTTTGAACAAAAAAATTATATGATGTGCAGTCTCTTTCTAGACAATCCAGGGAAATAAGGTAAGTTACACACAGACAAAATGTGCCTGTTGCTATGCTAAACAAAATCTGATAGGGCGCTTGGCCTATCAATCAAATCCTATCAATGTCTACTATCGAATCACAGAGAGGGATTGTAAAATTTAGTCCACCCTGGGAAAAATCAAACCTATGCTTCGGTTCAGAGAGTATGTTGTGCTTTAGTTTCATTTAGCTTGGGATTGTGTGGTCATAAAATGTCATGTTTGGGCTCATTTTGTTTGGGAGAATCTAAGCTTTTTGTAGATATTCATATATCAATATTTTACTGAAAAATGGTGATTATAAAACACGCAAACTCTACACCGGAAGTGCTGGACCCGGTACTGGACCGCTCAGGCTATAAAGGGTTAAAATGTTGGTTTTAGTATGTTATATGAAGCACGGAGCTCAGATCGTTGCTGTGAGCATGATGAGAGCAGGCGGAGTCCATGTTAAAATGTTGGTTATAGTATGTTACATGTCGTATGTTATATGTTCACAGGCGTCACGAGGTGGGTACGGGGGCCATGGCCATGGACATGGGTGTCGCCGTCAGAGGGGGTGACACCAAAATGACTGTCTATAAAATTTTTGTGCAGTGTTTCAGCAGAAACATATCCGCTACTCATCAAAAAAAATTTGTAAATCTGTAAACCATGGATGATAGAAAGAGCCAAGAGGAGCTGGAAAAGCTAGACTTAAAAAAAAAAAAAAAAAAAAAAGTGTGTTAGAGGACGATGCGGCCAAATGTGCAAAACTGCCATACATGTTTTCAAGCAGACAAACCAGCAGCAGAACCTGGTAACTCAAGGTAGATGATGAGTCTGGTAACAGTTAATTTATTATTAAAATATGTTGCTAATCTGCCTAGTTAGTTGAAATTTGCTAAGCTAAATTTTAATTTAAGAAAAACAAAGACATCATCTGTGAATGAATTTTAAAGCATCTCTTCATTAAATGCTTTTGTAGCTTCAGACTGCACTTACACAGAAATGGGTCTGAAAAATGAAAAAAAAAAAGCTTTTAGAAGATGAGTCACTGACATCAGCAGATTCTAACTTTAGTTAACGGAAAACTTTCCTCAGATTTTGCTCTTCTTGACCCTAAATATTTTTCTTTCAAGATAAAGAATGGGCTCAGCTCAGCTCTCTGAAGCTACGTTCACATTAAAGTCCATCCATCCATTATCCTCCGCTTATCTGGGTCCTAATCAGATTCAATCTTTTTGTGTTGATGGTTCACATTCATGTTTAATTGACCTGTATCCGACACCAGTGTGAACACGCTGAGGTCCAAAACTGCCACGCATATGCAGAAGTAACTAAAATGTGAGCCATATGATACAGTAACAAGCAGCAGTAAGATGGACGCAGTTTGTCACTTACTTTCGTGCACATCATTTCATATATAACACTAGGTCTTCAACATGCTGAAAATAACATTCAAACCAGTTTACAAGCGGAGTTGAGAAGTGTGATTTTACTGTTGACTGGAGCTCAGGACCCGGCTACCGTGTCAGTGTGTGGGTATGAGGGCGGAGCTCTGTGGTGGACCACCATGTTCGCAGAGGAACAGTTCACTGAAAACTTTCTGATCTCTCCAGATATACAGTACATCTAACAAATGTAAAACTTCATCTCTTCGCTAATCCCCGTCGCTGTTGTTGCTCTCCTCCGTATTTGTTTTTACTGGCGCCAGCACTGAATGGGGATGAGATGCGACATGAGCATGTACAGATCATTGAGATGTCAAAAAAGCCACATGAGATCTGATCTGAGCGGTCAGACACAGGTCGCATCGTCAGAGATCAGATATGGATTGGATCTAGGACCACATATGCAAATGGCCCAGATCTGATATAAAAACATCAGATCTGGGTCATTCACACTGCTGTTAAAACATCAGATTCTGAGTCACATGGAGGCGAAAAGATCAGATCTGGGCCACTTCAGCATGTGATGTGAATGTAGCCTGAGAAATCAGCAAATGTCTGCTTAATGATGACAGAGCAACTGTTAGCACGTTACATGCTAAGCTGGCGAGCTCGGCATGTAATGTGGCAGAGACTGAAGGAGATGTGAGATGCTGCTAGGAGCTGAGCAGGACAGGTGGAGCATTATATGGAAGCAGAGGTCAACCTGGATAGCAGGATCTGTTTCTCCTGTATTCTGTCACAGTACATCCTCCTCTCTGATGCTGCCATGTGACTGGACTGGCAGTTCTGTTGACATTTAAATCTCTCAGGTCACCTGAACACTGAAGTTGGTTAAGAACAGTGTGACAGGTGGGGTTTAGACCCAAATGCAGCACACAGTACAACTCTAACAAGTTAAGTTCTTTAATAGCGTTCTCAGTCCAACACAGAAGCAAGCAGAACGACAGGCAGAACAAAGCGCCTACACAGAGACTGACAGACGGGGAACCCAGGCGCAGGGACTGGAATCGGAGTCGGGGACAGAAGGCAGAGGTGGTTTCCAGGGAAACGACAAGCAGGATAGTCCAAGACAGGCCGAGTCGGTAACAGAATGTCAGTCCACAAATAAACGCTGGAAAGTCTTGCATCGAGGATAGCTAAGAACAATCTGGCAAAGGGTGAGTGTGAGACTGGGGCTTAAATCCATGCCTGATTGGTGCTAATTGGTAACAGCGTCCAAACCTGAAATGAATCAGGCTGATGAACTGAGGTGAGGAGCTGAAGACCAGGCAGGCAGAAATGGCAGGTGAGTGGCTGACCAGACATGCAGAACTGTGACAAACAGACTAAGAAGCTCATTGACTCAGGAGCATCAGAGGTTCAATGTGTTATTCATTATTTATCTTTTATTTGCTTATTGAAAATAAGAAAATAGTAACAAATATAACAGGATAGTAAGAACTGAACTGTGGCTTCATTTATCANAAAAAAAAAAAAAACAGGCTGGTCTTAGGCATGAAACTACTCCCAGCTGAAAATGGTTCCACTCCTGTTCTGCTAGAGGCATTAAAAAGTCTTACATTCAACATGCCTGAACCTGCAGATACCCTGTTTTAATAGTTTACTAGAATGAACTGAAACCAATGGAGGTCTGGAAGGTAGGAAAAACATTTTAATTTACCATTCCAGTAATATGCTTTGGGAAATGATTGTCAGTAATGTTGCATGTATGAAAATTTAATATATTAGGTTCAAACATGCAAAATGGGGGGTCCTTTAAACCAAAGTTGAGCCCTAGTGATTGTGTGATTATTTTTCATTCTTTTAAGTTTTATGTATGTATTTTTTTAGGCTAAAGCTACATTTACTATAATACCTGCAAAAAAGTTTGCATTGGTCAGGACAGAGAGCAGTAATGTCGTATGAATTTCTAATCTTGGGATGGTTTTGCTTTATTTTCAGCCGTATTTTCCTAACGCCTGGCATTTTCCCTTCACTTTGTATCATTTTAAATGGAATTCAAAAGAAAATGTTTAGAAAAATGATCAGGAAAACAAGAAAAGGAACAGTTTTTTTTTCTTTTATTCAGATAATCTCTAGTGGAATGAAAGAAATTTAGTCTGAATTTCATTTTTCCTTGACGAATAGCATCTCTCTCTGGCTGTGAACTGAAAAACACAGCTAATATTGCATTTTGATTGTATCTTATTCTTCCTCTTGATGTAATTTCAAAATGTCAGTTATGCTCAGCAGACATTTTGTCATTGTCCATCCCAAATTATCCAACATTTCTGATGTTTAACAGAGGACAAGTCAGGTGGTTTAAGCGGTCACACCTCAGGACACAATGTGAATGTCAAACATAAAGGTTTTTCTTTCAGAGGTAAAGGCAGGATTTGTTAAAAATGCAGTGGACTGATTAGTGGAAAGTGTGCTTACTCTTACATGTTAGCAATTAAAACCAAATGAGGCCGCGGCTATTACGTTTTTCAGCCCAATTTCCCCGAGATTACAGTGTAATTACCTTGTTAACTCATGATCATGACTTAATTATCTCATTATTTTCAAGCAAACAAATGCTTCTCATATTTAGTTTCTATGCTTCTGGGTTTGTCCATTCAGCCTTAGTTAAATCCTTTACTTTTGACGCAGCCTGACTGGAGCTTCAGGTAAAAATGCTTGGTGATCTTTGGAGATTATCTTTGTAACAACATAAATGACATCCAGACTTACAGTGTCGATAACGGCAAATATCCTCACACACCACGAGGGATGGGCTGAATACTCGGGTAAGCCAGTATATGGTATGGATAATGTACTTTGTACGAGCACGAGTACCATCCAAGTAAAATGTGTCAGTATTTGTACTCGTGATGAAGGAAACTCCTCATTGTGTAGCTGTGCCCACGTTGCTCTGTGATTGGCCAGCCACACACACAGTGTTAACCTCTGTAGTGTGTGATCACTGTAGAAGTGTGTGTGTGTGTGTGTGTATAACTCAGATGTGCAGAAGCTGAAGCAGAGAGCACAAGAACATGTGAGATCCAAACTCACCATTTAAAAACTGACTGATCAGCTGAGTCAGTTTATCTATTAAAGTTATTGATCAGTAACACGTGAGGTAAATAAAGTTTTAAACGTCGTCCAGATTTCATACTGATGAAATTTACCAGCAGAATGAAGCAGGTCTTAATGTTAGCTTGTGGGTTTGTTTTATGAATAGCTACCGCTACATGTAAATAAGGAAATATCACAGTAATGCCTCTTTAAGGCTAATGCTAATATATGTCGCTAATAGGTGTTTATGAATGAAGAACGTGATATTTATGCATAGTCATGCAATGCAGTAAATCATGTGCTAACATTTAGGGGCTATTAGGACAATCTCTGTCTCACACACACACACACACACACACACACACCATCTCCAGCCTCCATGCGTATCAGGGCTCCAGGTGTGTCTGGAAGCTGTTGCAGCATACTGTAGCTCCTCTCTCTCAAATTGCGGTGCTGTAAAGTAGAAAATTTAGGTTTCCTGTGTCGATCTAACCTGTCAATTTAGCTTTAACAGCACAAAAAGCAGTATG
The DNA here is from genome assembly GCA_014773175.1 of Lucifuga dentata. NCBI lineage: Eukaryota > Metazoa > Chordata > Actinopteri > Ophidiiformes > Bythitidae > Lucifuga > Lucifuga dentata. The sequence continues at coordinate 28,888 of VXCM01007312.1, forward strand.
AATCTCTTAAATACGAGGGAGCTCAATGGACACTGGTAATTAAGATAAGAGAAGCTTTATGAATGAGCTTCATGATGCTTATTTAGCATGATGATATGTAGCTACTGTGATTTTTCATGAGTCAGGCCCTTTGTTATTGTCGTGGCGTGCGAGCACCGTGACCAAACGTTTCTCAGAACACCATCAAGTCTTTCATTCGACAAACCCGAACTATACATTAATTTGATTTAGTTGTTTAAACTTAACTGGATTGAAATTATGATAATTTCAAGACAACATGAAATCTTACTGATATCATGGAATCATGATGTTTATATAAACTTGACTATGAGCAGAGCCAGAATATATAATTTTATTTGGAGATACACTGAAATGATGAAAACAACAAATGCTGATATTTGAGGGTTTTAATCAAATATTCAAGTGATACACCCACCTTAAAAATCCATGTTTCTCCTGCTAATAGTTACACAGCCTTATGAAGTCATGGTCCTTTAAATTTTTCCATAAACGCAGGTCTTCTTTTGGGACTATATTCCCCGGTGGAGGCATACATTCACTCCACGCTTTTTATTGAGCTTAAACACTAAAATTACATAACTTTAAAAAAAACCTGAATACACGTCTTGTTGGTGATGATGGATTACCTATCCCAAGAACGTTTACAGTATCAACAAGTTGATTTTAATAGCAGAATGAACTGAAACCAATGGAGGTCTGGAAGGTAGGAAAAACATTTTTAATTCACCGTTCCAGTAGTATGCTTTGGGAAATGATTGTCAGTAATGTTATGTGTATGAAAATTGAATATATTAGGCTCAAACATACAAAATGGCTGGTATGATCCTTTAATTTTAAAACACAACAAGAAGAGCAGATTAGTATTTTATATTTAGTAGGTGTATATTGTGAACTTGAAATGTGAAATAGTCCATCTTCATTTTGTTAAGATTTATTGATGGTGTAATACCTCAGCTAGCGTTTGAAAGTGTCACTGTGCTATTTTTTCAGGTGAGTGATTTCACCTGAAAGTGAGCAGGTTTGCGTCAGGACGAGGTGAATGTCTGCTGGCAGTAACGTGAAGAGCTGCAGACAGGGTGTCCACCTGAAGGCCTGAGGGATGAATCATTAACGCCAATTCGGAGCAACTTCACCGTTACCTACTGCTGTCTCGCTGCACATTCAGGGGAAGTGACCCCTCCTTCCACACACACACACGTCGCCCACCATAAACGCACATCATGCATAAACACATGCTATGCAGACAGCCATTTATGAAACGTTACGTACAGCCGTTTACATATTTGCTGATTATTTTCCTCTTAAGCAGCAGCTCAGACTCATTGTTTCCCCATGAGGAGCCTGAGATCATATTTGTCTGCTGTTCTCTCAGAAATGAGGTGGTGATGTGTATCTGCATGCAGGAACTCACTGTGGCATTTAGGTGAGAGATATGCTTGTGCAGCATGACATTATGACAGCGCTGACATTTTAGCTCTTAATGTTACACATGCTGTTTTGCATCATAATATGTGTGAAATCATGCATGTTAATTACTCCACCTTTATTCTCAAATACCACCAACTGGCCCAAACTTTGGACAACATTATGATAATTTTAGCTTTTCCTTGACAAATAACAGCTATTTTCCGTTTAAGACAAACGAAATGACTAAAACCAGAGCATCACTTCTCATAACTTCCACAAAGTACGAGCTTTGCAATGAAATATGTTGTTCTTGTCAAGCTTTCAAGTTGTTATGCACACAGCATGACATCAATGAGATGCAATAAATTTTAACCTGTCATCCACTAGCTAATTTGCATCAGGTTCAAGTAAAAACACCCCATTAGCTAGCCTTAGCAGCAGGTTCAAGCTGAAACACTCCACTAGTGATGTTAAGCTCAAGCCAGGATCGACACAGCTTCGAGCTTTTCAAGCGGAATGTCGCAGAGATTTGTTTCGATACCTTGCTTCAGCATGCCAAAAGTCACGTGACCACTGCAAACGAAGCTTCGTTACGTCAAACACATCAGAGACGCTCCAAGTGGATTTTGAAAAGGGGCAGAGCAGCTTTACCTGCAAACGAACAGCCGAATAAAAATACTGTTGTAACTGTTGTAGCAAAATTACTATCCCAGTTACACCAGCATGTTCCTCCACATATTTACAGCAAAAACCACTTCTCCACCCACANTCCCAGTTACACCAGCATGTTCCTCCACATATTTACAGCAAAAACCACTTCTCCACCCACACAAGCGTTTCTTCTGATAAATGATAAAACAGAATAACGGTGTATTTTTGTGGCATACTCTGCTTTATTGAAGAAATACAGATGCAAATACAAATGCTGACATTTGTATTTTATATCGCTACTTAAAAGTCAGTTATGAACTCATCACTATATTAGATTTCCAATACTCCAACACTTTACAGTTACTGGCACATAATGAAAAACCTACAATTACATTACAATAATAAGCTAGTTTCAATATTGTTATCAGTATGTTTTGGCAGATGAACACATTGACACAGGTCTCAGAATATAAAAAAAACAAAAAAAAAAAAAAAAAAANAACACTCTGCTAGCTAATTAGCAGCAGGTTTAAGCTAAAACACTCAGCTAGCTAATGTTAGCAGCATGTTTAAGCTAAAACACTTCACAGCTAACGTTATCCGCAGGTTTAAGGTAAAACACTCCACTAGCTAATGTTAGCAGCAGGTTTAAGGTTAAACACTCCACTAGCTAATGTTAGCAGCAGGTTTAAGGTAAAACACTCCACTAGCTATATGTTAGCAGCAGGTTTAAGGTAAAACACTCCAGCTAATGTTAGCAGCAGATTTAAGGTAAAACACTCCACTAGCTATATGTTAACGGTCTATTGCTACATGATCTGACCCAGAAATCCGACCCAGACCATGCATGTGCGCGCATGCGCATCACATTTAGAAAACGCATCTACATCTGGTTGCCAGTTTCCTTTTTGTGCCATTTAAGTTTAACACGACACTTTTATACAACATAAAATTTAAACAGATGAATTTCATTGTTGTCATTTGCATCATTAAAGGTAACTCTAGTTATTTAAAAAAAACAAACAAAAAAAAAATAGTTCGCCAAAACCTCGTTTTTATGATACTGAAAAAATTAACTGTAACAGGTAACATGTAATTCAGGCAATTAATTATGTTTTCTATTTAGTTGATTAATAAATATAACATTCTCTAAACTTCTGCCGCTTCTGTTTTTAAATCTATAATAAAGTTCAGATTTTAAAATGCTATTGGGTCATTCTACAGAAACGGTGGAATCTGGGCGATACAAATTTGCTGAAATGTATTTGTTCTTACATACCTCCAACTTTTTTAATAGCAATAACTAACTTCGAAACTTGATGAATCCACAAGTAGAGCTTAATGTATTTTTACCATTTCTATACATTTCATTAAAGAATTCATGTGCCATTTCTTTGTCATTGGTGTTACCTATTGTGTAAACAACATTAAATGTTTATAAAAATATTTTTTCTCATTACAACTTGAATATTTAGTTAAATGCAGAGCAGTGGAATAAGACCAAGAAAAATATTTGATTATTTACATTTTTTAATAAAATTGTACATTTCAACAAGATTCTATGAATTCGTTTGATTTGCACCATCATTTTTTTCTGCCAAACCAACATCGATTGAAGAATATGCAAGCAAAAAATGTTTGATAGTAACTCTAAAATATCAACTAACGATTACATCACCACAACAAACAAAATATTGCTAAAGTAAAAAAAAAAAAAAAAAAAAATTACATCTATAATATCACATCAATCAATCAATTTTATTTAAAATGCAAAATCAGCATGCATCATGGTCCCAATACACTTTACAGTTAAAGAAACCCTGAACAAAACAAAACAGGCAACAATAAAACACTAAAGCCCCAACATTAGAATAATTACAGTAAAAGTAGGGACATTAAAAAGATCAAAGCAAAGTTACAGTAAAACAAGGACATTAAAAAGAGCAAAGTTAGAAGCATGCTTGAGAAAGTGATAATCTAAGGTAGGCTGTAAAATAGTGAATAGAGGTGGGTTTTCAATCTTAATTTAAAATTTTCAGCTGAGCTTGCTTCTTTAACATGTAGTGGTCGTGTATTCCAGAGATAAGTGGCACGGTAAGCAAATGCTCTGAAGCCAAGCGATTTTTTTTAATTGAAGGAATAACCAAGAGAGCAGCATCGAGAGAACGGAGAGGACGAGCTGGTGTGTATGGTGTAAGTAGCTCAGATAAGTAAGGTGGTGCAAGTCCATGCAAGGCCTTATAGGTTAAAAGAAGAACCTTAAAATCAGCTCTAGCTTGTACTGGTAGCCAACGAAGAGAGGCCAGAACGGGTGTTATGTGATCATATTTTCTAGTTTTTGTCAGGATTCTAGCTGCAGCATTCTGGACAAGCTGCAGACTTCTAATAGCATAGTTTGGAAGACCAGAGAGAAGTACATTACAATAATCAAGTCTGGAAGATACAAATGCATGGATTACAGTTTCAGCATCACGTAATGATAAAATAGGCCTGATCTTAGCAATATTACTGAGCTGAAAAAATGCTGTTTTGGTAATGGACTTGATATGAGACTGGAATGTTAAAACACATCACTGAAAAAACGTAGCAACACCAGTGATGCAATATAACACCAATGACTTCACACGAGACATTCTTCACATTAGACAGTATTCTTCATTTAATTTCAATTCATGTTTCAAACAATTTATCAAATAAAAACGCCATGGAACTCAGTACAGCATCTAGAAGTTGAAAACATTTGAGTGCCAACATTAGAATAGTTTGTCAATGCCAATTAACATTCCAGGGACCTCATGAAGCCTTATCCCTCATGCAACCTGAACATGAGTCAAAGAATCTACAATTATCGTCTCTCCAGGGCATGCCGGAAAATGCCTTTGGAATTTTAGCAAACCGCTTCAGAGTTTTTAGAACAACTATTTGCCTGCATCCAGACAAAATAATGAGCATTATCTTCGCATGTCTGTCCCTGCACAACTTTTTGTGAAAAAGAAGATCTGATGCCTACTTGTTGCCCGCTTATGTGGATTCAGAAGATGCCAACCATCAGCTGATTGAAGGGACATGGAGAAGAGAGGGCACACTACAGCCAGCACTCATGGAGAGACAAAGAAACCCTTCAGTTGAAGCTAAAGAACAACGAGACAGACTTTGCAAATGCTTTATGTCACCTGCAGGGAGTGTTTCATGGCAAGAGGGAATGTAGTTTAATAGCAAGAATGGTCTCAAAGTTCACTGCTCCCTGCATCAGCGAGCACATCTCCCATCAGCCCCTCAGTAGGACTCCTGTTTCTGACAGTTTATATTGTCAAAAAATAAAGAAAAACAGGGTTGGAAGCAGTAAGATAATTGTTAGTTCAAAGTCAGTAGTACTTTGTCATTTTGGTCTTGGTTGACTAAGATTTCTGTAGTTGATTATGAATTTCCTTGTGTTTTTTGATACTTAATTACTTATTTCTGAAAAATTTCTGAGCACATCTCTGGTAAACACAGGATTTGAAATGGTGCTCTTGCATGACTCTTTGTAGCTTTAAATCAACTAATAAACTATTTGACAAAATCACGACTGATTTTTTTTTTTTTTTTTTTTNTTTTTTTTTTTTTTTTTTGTAAAAGACAGCCCTAAAATTGAGTGTACCTTTCTACAGTTGGGTTAATATTTTGTGTGTACTTTTGTGTGTACCACCATATTTCAAGATACCTTATTTTATCTTATTCAACTTTTTATTACAATGCAAGGTCATGAATCACTCTACTGGTGCCACATGTACTCAGATGTGTTTTATTTTATAACCAGTAACCAAGGCATACTTTTTATTTTTTATTTATTTATTTTTTACAAAAAATGTGCAAGACAAATTTGTCATTAAAAAGTTGAATAGTAGTGGTTGCGTCACAAACCAAAGACGTATGTCCAGCAAAAACATACACAAAAATATTTTAGAGCATTAAAATGTAACTGCTCTGGAAAAACTTCATTACTCAACTGAATAATCATGTGCTGAAATATGTTTAAAAAAATAAAATAAATTTAAAAAAAATAAAACTGAACAGCAACAAGGGCACTTACTACATTGTGGATATTAACATTTCTATATATGTAAACACAAATTTTACCAAGGCACTCATATTAAAGACTAGTGCAAAAGTAACCCTGCAACCTGAACAACAGGGTAGCATGAAGTATATAACTGACAGTTGGTTTGATCTTCATCATTCATCATCCTCACAAAGGACACTGATTGAGACTGGAGGCTTTGGGACTGGGGCTGGAGGGTCTGCTGGGTCTGATATGGGGGGTTTGGCACATGTATTGGCAAAGCTGTGTAATTTTCATACCTTGCCCGTGTTGAATGGGGTGCCACAAATGGTACTGCTTGTTGGTACTGACTGAAAGCTGCATGTCCCCTTGCCTTTTCTGCCTTTTGAGCATCATATAACAAATTCATAATGCCTCTATGAACTCTGAGCTGAGCTACTCTATCTGTTATATTTCTGAGCTCACTTGCAACTTGTTGCCCAAATAGCTCCTTGCTGTCATAGTTGCCAAACACAGATTGGTCTGAACCGCCTTTAAAAAAAGAGCCAATATAGGTTACTCGAAATTTGTAGTATTATAGGACTTCGCCTTTTTTGTTTGGGTGATGCGGGGTCTTTTTGGGGCCTCAGCACAATGCCATGGTATTTTGTTGGAAGAGGTTTCCCCTTCTACAGTGGCAGGTGTTGAACATCTTGAGGACTGGGCTGAAGCAGTAGAGGGAGTAGCTGAGATATTTCAATGTTGTCAATTGTTGACAATTTCATACACAACATGGTCCTCTTCCATTTGGCCCCCCTCTTTCTCTTCAATGTCCTCAGAGTCCTCCAAGTCATAATGTAGTAAACAGCACAGGTGAAGACACATGGACCTGTGAGAGACTGGCGATCTGTCCAGGGTGTGCCCTGCCTCTTGCCCTATGACCGCTGGGATAGGCTCCAGCCCCGTGACCCTCAACAGGACAAACGGGTTTAGAAAATGNCCCTATGACCGCTGGGATAGGCTCCAGCCCCGTGACCCTCAACAGGACAAACGGGTTTAGAAAATGGATGGATGGATGGATAAAGACACATGGGGGGAAAAACAATTAGATAATGGAAGTGATGCCACCTTGCCCATTTTGTTTAAGACAATTTTAACACAACTTAAGTTTGCAGGCACTAAATATCACACACTCTCAAGGTTGATTCCTTTGGTCTATGCGTCACGTGAGGCTTAGGTGTTTCCATTTCTGTTTGGATGTTAGTGGCTTCTGGCCACTGCCACTTGCTTTTGATTTTAGTAGTTTGTCATACTGGGTTCTTAGAGAGGCCACTCTGATTTTCACTTCATTGCCTACAGAAGATTAAAAAAAAAAATTAAGGCCTTGGCCAAAACAACCACAATAGAGGTGGCATAAGCACAATATACATGTTTCTGTCTGTAAAATGTATCTGGGTCCTACATCTCATTGTATTTCACTTTCCTCATTTGCAATATTCATGTTTTGATTCCTGCTGTCTCACACAGGCACACAGTACAGCAACAACACGCTGACATGCTAACAGTTTGCTAGCTAACATTAAATATATTACCAGGCAGCTGGAGTTCAGCGGCTATTTCCTGCCAGCGTTTTTCCCGTTCATATCTATTGTGATATGAAGATGAGGACACATCAAACAGGCAAGTATTCTGTTGCCACAGCTCGACCAACCTTGCCTCCATATTTTCCGTACAAATCTGCCGCATCACCATGGCACCCTGACACTCTTTCGTCCCTTCATGCAGGTGCAGTGAAGAAATAGGCAGAGCTCGGGGAATGGACTCGTGACTGTGCTTCAACTGTGTGATCGGCCGATCAAAATTTCTGACGTGTCAGAAATTCATCCAACCGTCTGACACCCGGTCGGGAGCTGTGATCGGTCCTCACAACCCCCTGTACACTGCACATCACACCATGCCCGACAAAGCTAAAATTCGGCCCAACTCCAAAATGAGTCGTGCGGCTCAAAAATTGGGTCAAAATCGGGCTTAAATCGTACTGTGTATGCTTGGCTTAAGAGACATGCAACTCAGTGAAACTAATGAGATGGCTGATGAGCTCTGGATTCCAGTACATATGCCAGGTCTGGTTTGAGAGCTGTGCTTACGACACATAAAATTTCTCGTAGCTGGGAATCAGTTAGCCTGGACCTCAAGCACTTCTTGTCCAAGATCATACCAGAGAACGTCTGTTCGCAAATATATGTGGACCCAAACAAGCTCAACATTCTCTTGGAAAGTGCCTGTATTTCAGGGAACTTACCTTTATCCAGCTGCCGATAAAGGTTCACAAGAGAAAGATGCCGATGCACTGCAAGTCAGTAAACTCCAGCTGGAGTTGATTGGGAGCAACATCAGGAGCTACAGAGAAGGACGACCAGAAAAGGAACATGTCCTTCTCAATGACAGCAAAATCCTGAAAGCACCATCAAACTCAGCAGAGAGAGAGAGATGCGATCGCTGTTGCATATTTTTCCACTTGTGCATCAATGTTCTCCAGTGAGAAACTGCCCATTACCTCTCACAGCACTGGGAGGTGTGAAGTGTGGGGCTCCTTCAGTGACGTGTCTTTTGAACAGTTGGAGTTTCATAGTGAAGGCCTTTATGTGCAGCTGGTTCACTGTTGAGTCTTATCCTTATGGGGTGACATTTAGCACATTCAAATGCTTCATGATGTCAATCAAAAATGCCTGATCTGCCTGCCATGCAGGGTCTGACAGTTCTGCCATCGTCTGTCCCTTTTCAGTCAAAAACTGCCCTATCCCCTTCCTGAGAGTAACACTGTTGCAGCACAGACCCCCGAGTAGCCCATCTGACATAATTATGGTAAATCACATCTGTTATATCATATTCCACTTCTATATCGTGGAGAAAACAGCTGAAACTGGCATGAATGAAGTTAATAGTCTTCACCAGCTGTTTGACAACATGTTCCAATGTTAGACATTTAGCTCACAGACTTTGTTGAAGAATTGCGGTGGAGTTTAATGGCATTATCTCTGTGATTGCTGACTTCGTTGCATATCTGAGGCTGATCCATTATGTTCACCCACTACTGCACTGCGCTGTCAGTGGCTATTCACCCCGTTTCACCCACAGCAGTTTTGTGTCATCAACAGCTGAAGAGCCAAACTGAAATAAATCACTTCCTCTTGTCTGGCCCTTTAGATTCTGGAGGTCAAGCAGTTCCTCAGTGATGTCCATGTAATCATCATCTCTCTCAACAACAACAAAAACAACACCAACTGGGTAGTGCCTGATAGAATAGTACTTTCATTGCATGCTAATGAAATAAAAAATTCTAAGTCCACCCCTCTGTCATTTCCTCGTCTCTTGATTTTTGAGGATATTTGTTCTATTCTCCATGTAACAGCGTTGCGAGCAAGACACACATTTGCAAATTTCTGCTTCTTTAAAAGGCAAATGAAACGATTTTCATTACGCAGTGTTTAATAAACTCGCCTTCTGCAAAAGCATTTCCGTGTTTAGCAATTAGAATCACCACTTCATAATTCGCCTTGTTAGTCTTTTCATTTTATTTGTTGGCCCACATAAAACGTCGTTGCTGGGAGGCAAGAGTAACTTCAGGCTGTTTTATTTTCTCCACGTTCACATCACAGAGGATTTCTGTTAAGCCTGAGCCTCATAGTGTCTCTTCATGCTGAACCCTTTCATCTCAGCAATATTGGAATATTAATTACATAAATCAAATATGTTGTTCTGGCTTTCATTTTCCACTTTTCTTGACAGTGGAGACCCTCACTGTCAGCTTTATGTTTTTTGTAGCCATGGTGAGTGCTACCCTCAGCAAGACATCAGCTAGACAGTGTTTGCATAATTATTAATTTGTAATTAATTTGCATAATTACCGGCCATTGACTACACTGATGAAAATATTAGTGCCGCCTGCATAAAGTTCCTGTTGTTTTTAGGTGTTTGTGCCCCCCAAAAAAACATTTCCCTCCAAATTAGCTGACAGAGACGTGCTGCCTTCATGCGGTGAAAGAAAAAAAAAACGTGAACTTGCATGATTGGGGAATCTTGTATGGTGGGCAATATAGAATAGATTTAATGAGAGAAGCTGCATGCCATTTACAATCTGTCCTCTGACTGTGATTGTCTTTCAGACTTAGAACTTGCCTGTAATAAAGATTCCCGCTCGCCTCATCCTTCTCTCTCTCTCTCTCTCCCTCTCATCCATCTGCCATTCTTTGGTTAGTTTTTCCTTCCTGTGCAATGCACGATGGTACATTGTGCTTGTTGACCATCGCACGTACACTATTTTTACTGTTGCATATAGGATACTTTGAGTACATGCATATGTCGGTTAAGATAATCTCCACTAATCATTCTGACACCACAACAAAATGACAAAAACACTAAATAGTGCACTAAGTAGGGCAGGGAGGGGCAACTTTGATGAGTTCGGGGGCCAATAAAAATTCATTCTCCCTGTCGAAGGATCACATTCATTCTCCCTGTCAAGGACCCCTCCCCGACCCGACCTGTTTTACACCAGATGTTAATGCGATATGAATAAATGACACTTATATGCAAATATTCTGACGCGAACCTATCAAGTCAAAAGTATTTACACCTGTCGCAACGTGAATTTCTGACTGTTCATCAAGAAGAAAGTTTGGTGGTGTGACAGGACATCAAGATTGATTCAGCATCATCCAGTGATGAGAGAAAAGAAGATAAAACATTTGTGGATTCATCCAATTCTGAAGGGAAGGAAAGAACACAGGGAGTTTGACTGTCTGATACAGGAGTTGAAATTTTACCATGATGACCAAGACCAGATTTCAGGATGTGGGTGGGCCAGTCTGAACATGTCCTGGAGATGCAGCTCCACATCTGAGGAGGCAGAGACAAGTTTCAGGGAGCCTATCGATCCAGAACAGCGTATGGCGGTGTGTCTCAGGTCATTTTAATATCTGAGCGCAGTTTTATTATACAGTCCATGCATAAAGGTACACACGCCGGGCAGTCGGAGTGCACCTTTAAATGTGCTCTGTAGATGCACGGACTGTGGCTGTGGATGAACTAGGCCATTATGCATGCAGTGTGTCACTAAATACAGGCTGCGTCTATAAGAAAACTGCTCAGATGCATGCCAAGTCAACATAAAACATGACGTGATGATGGTTTTAATTTGGCTGATCCATTCTTGCCGCAGGCGAAAGAAGGAAAAAGAAAATGAAGTGAATAAAATAAATGCCGCATTTTCACGATGCAAAATTGTGCCTTGTATATTCTCATTAACTGATGTAGTTTTTAATTGAGACATGATTTACTCGCACTTAAAATCACGTTCAATGTAAAAGGACCTTCATTCTCTCTCTCTCTCTCTCTCTCTCTCTCTCTCTCTTTCTCACTCACTCACTCACCCACCCTCTCGTTCTGTCACTGTGGAGAGGAAAAGAGAGAGATGTTTGCTCTTGGAGATACAGGAAAATAACTGCTTCTGCTGGATGTTAACGTTCAGGCTGTCCCCACCCCCACTGGACCAGACCGATCTTATTCTCTCATTGAAAGCTTTGCTGCCATGGAATGGATGGTAATAATACCGCATCAGTAACGACCGAGCAACCAAGCGCCCTCTGCTGGTGGGTGGTGGTACTACAAAAGAAAACACTGGATAATTTTCATTTTTATTAATTGAGAAGTCATCTGAGAGCCTGATAGATCAAAGGTGCAGGCCAAATCCGGCCCGCGGGCCGCCACTTGCCCATCCCTGAAGTAGGGAATAGAGTGATTTCAGACAAAGCCTCAGTTGAGTCGACTGAAATTAAGTTTCCTAGACTGTTCTGATTGGACGATGAGTTGGCCATATAAAAACTTGAAATTTCAAGCTGAGACAAAATTTTAGTGTTTTTTTTTGGGGGGGGGGGNGGGGGGGTGTTAAACTGACTTAGGAAAAGGAGTTGTGGTAGCTAAAAGACCTGATTAATTTTACAGTGCACTTCGATACATAGAAAATTCTAAAAATAAATAAACTATCACAGAACTTGCTGCCTTACATCTCCACCACCACCATTCCACAAAGGCAGTAAACATGGCGATGATGAAACTTGGGGTCTAAGTAATCAATAAAATAAATCAAGCCTGGCCGCTATTCTTTCACCAGCATCACAGCAGATTTACTGCATGTCCATCATGGGAGGTTTGGGAAAAGGTGATAGCTGAGTTCAGATGGGGAAGCAGGCTGGAAGAGGCCCAATGGAGCTATTAGCCTGGAGTGCAGTGATCAGCCGTGATGAGCTATTGGACAGGCCTGGAATTGGGGCAGTGAGAGACGCTCAGAGGTTCATTACAGCTAGTTCATCTTCTGTTATGCTGCCTTCAGGTCTGCTCCCTGGGCGGCCCGAGCCCTGATCAGCCTCGCTCCAACCAAAGCCTCTTCAGCGGGGAAGCTCTTCACACGCCGGAAGGTGTGAAACAGCCTCCTGATTGCCTGACCAGACTTGTACAGCTGAGTCTGGTGGAACCTTAAATCTTTAAACTTTAAACAACTTACGTCATTATGACAGTATTAGTTTTAGGAAAGTTTTCCTCACGCTTTTAGCCCAGCAACTACAAAACATGCACAATTTAGAGCTTCAAAGTCTTCTACTGGTTTTTACATTTACCTGTGTTTCAGACAGCCTCAACTTTCCATTCATTGCCACCATTAATGTTAACAAATTAACAACACACACACACACACACACACACATACACATACATATATATGATATATATGGAGCTAGTGAGATGTAGCTAGGTGATGGCTAAGAGTTCGCTGTGAATCTGCTGCAGTGAACAAATACCCTATTACAAGTAAAATTCCTGTATTTAAATGTTAAGTTATTTAAAAGTAGTACTAGCAGTAAAGCATACTATATCAAATGTATAAAGTACTATATTGTACTATTGTGTAGTTTTAATTTCACGGTAAGTAAAGAACTATGTTTTAAAAAAATAATTTAAAGAAGAAAAGGAAAGAAGGGAATATTACTGATGATTTGTGACCTCATTTCCCAGAGAATCTTAATTGTATTGTCAAAAGTTCAATATCTTCTCCCCAAAAGCTTGTGGAGCCTGTGGAGTAGCAATGTCTATGGTTGTTATTTATTTATTTAGATAGATAGATAGATAGATAGATAGATAGATAGATAGATAGATAACTTTATTGTCATTCAAGGACACGTAAAAAACAGTGCACTAGAACGAAATTTCGTTGCATTGGCTCTCAAAAAAGCAGTTAAAAAGTGCTTGTGTGCATACACTAACAAATCTACAATAATATATGTAAAATTTTAAAATCAATAAAAATAATAAAAATGTCATAAAAATAGTTCTAGCAGCGGTTTTATGTGGGTGTTTGGCTTTCTTTTATTGAGAGTTCAGTAGTCTTATGGCCTGGGGGATAAAACTGTTGCAAAATCTGGCTGTTCTACTCCTCACACTGCGAAACCTCCTGCCAGAGTTGAGCAGTGAGAACAGTCCATGGTGTGGATGTGTGGAGTCTCTGATGATGTTATTGGCTCTTGTCAGACAGCGTTTGCGTCCGATGTCCAGGATGGAGGGAAGAGAAATCCCAATAATTTTCTCCGCCGTTCTCACCACTCTCTGAAGGCACTTCCAGTCCGCAGCTGTGCAGCTGCCACACCACACAGAGATGCAGTTGGTCATTATAGACTCAATAGTGCTCCTATAAAAGGTGGTGAGGATGGGAGGGGGTAGGTGTGATCTTCTCATCCTGCGGAGGAAGTGCAAACGCTGCTGTGCTTTCTTAACCAGAGATCCCGTGTTTTTTGTCCAAGTTAAGGTGTCTGTTATGTGCACTCCCAAGAACTTCGTGCTCTCCACCACCTCCACTGCTGAGTTGTTGATATGCAGCGGAGTGTGACTGGGCTGCTTCTTTCTGAAGTCGACGATGATCTCCTTTGTTTTGTCAACATTCAGGAGAAGGTTGTTTCTGCTGCACCAGTTCACCAGCTGCTCCACTTCCTCTCTGTAGGCCCGGTCGTCGTCGTTCCGGATGAGGCCCACTACTGTCGTATCATCAGCATATTTGATGATATGATTGGAAGTGGACCTGGCGACACAGTCATGGGTCATAAGAGTGAAGAGCAGCGGACTCAGGACGCAACCCTGAGGGGAGCCGGTGCTCAGGGTGATGACTGAGGAGGTGTTCTTCCCCACACGTACAAACTGGGGCCTTTCAGAAAGAAAATCCAGGATCCAGTTACACAGTGTGGTGCTGAAGCCGAGGGGTGCCAGTTTGCTTACCAGATGCTGGGGGATTATCGTGTTGAAAGCTGAACTGAAATCAACAAACAGCATCCGCACGAAGGTGTTCCTCTCCTCCAAGTGTTGAAGACTCAGATGGAGTGCAGAGGAAATGGCGTCCTCTGTGGAGCGGTTCGGGCGATAAGCAAACTGACACGGGTCAAAACCAGAGGGTAGTTTGGAGACCATATGCTGCTTTATGAGCCTCTCAAAGCACTTCATCATTATCGGAGTAAGTGCAACGGGGCGGTAGTCATTCAGGCAGGTTATTGTGGACTTCTTGGGCACTGGTATGATGGTGGCTGTCTTGAAACATGATGGAACAATGGCCTGGTTCAGGGAGGTGTTGAAAATGTCCGTCAGGACCGAGGCCAGCTGGTCAGCGCATTCCCTGAGCACGAGCCCAGGTATCTCATCCGGCCCAGCTGCCTTTGATTTCTCTACAATGTAGCTCATCAATCCAAGAGTTCCTGAATGCACCACAGAGAGTTTTCCGTTTGTAAAGATGCTGAAATATTCCCTGTGAGCTGAAGTGGGAGTGGAATGAAAGCTGCAGACTCACAGCGGCTCTCAGCCATCACCAGCTACCCTCATTATCTCCATATACACCACTTATATAATCCTTATGTAAGCATTACTTTGCTGCTCAGGGCCTGTGCTCAAAATATATTCTCACACTTAAGTGTCACAATTCTGACTGTGGTATAATTCTTAAATTCCAATTAAGAATAAATGCTATGCATGCCCCTGTCCTTTAAGTTAAGAGTTCCAAACCTACCTTTTTAACCCTAGGAACTCTTTCGGGAACGTTTTCAAGTCTTTTTGTGTGTGTGTGTGTGTGTGTGTGTGTGTGTGTGTGTGTGTGTGTCACATTTAAATTGTAAGTGTTGCCAGTTAAATTAGGAATCCAGTTTAACTGGTAATATTTGATTTAGCCTGATATCTGACGAGATTATTTTATACTTGGCTTGTTAGTCAGCTTGTAAGTGTAATTTTACTTATGTATATTTGAATGAACAGGAATAATTTAGCTTTGAATGAAAAATGCTCATTTATTTTCTGATTTCTATTAGCATTGCATGTTATTTAATGGACACATGATGAGAAACATACTTGGATCATTTGTCGTGTTATTACAGAAACTAATTCTTCATTCATTCAGTCATTTATTTTATCTTCTGGTCAGCCATTAGAACTGAACCCTCATATGCATACATGGATGCATAAACAGACGTAGACATGTACATCATCTGATAAAACAGGACTTCAACATGTGTGCTGACTTTGTGTTCTCTGATAGAGTCCTGTAGCGGTCAAATATTATATAAACAGCTATACACAGTTAAAACTCAACAATGTCTGCATTAAACTTGTAGAATATAAAGTCTGTTTTTTTTGTTTTTTTGTTTAAGTTTTTGTTGAATTGTCTTTCATTTGTCTCTGAAAAAGTTCCTCTGTTAAAAAAAAAAAAAAAAAAAAAAAAAAAAAAAAAAAAANTTTTTTTTTTTTTTTTTTTAATCAGATTGTGAATGACTTGATCTAAAATGATCATGTACAGTCAGATATGGAAGAATGTTTGCACCCTTCTCTTCCCCTTCCCCACCAGTGCTGCTTCCCAAGAGTGAGATTCCCACCAGGCTTTGCAGCAGGAAAAGCAGATTTCCTTCCTGCTGCTGCTCCTCCTTCCTGTGGAGTCGACACAGTCGTCCCCGTCCACCCTCGGGGGTGCCACCAAAGCCTTTCAGTTTCAATAGTCAGATATTTTCTAACTGCATGCTTCCTGAGCTTCCCTGAGTGGAATGATGATGTGGAAACTCCTTCCTGTCTGAAGGTCAGAAACAAATCACAAATCTCTCAGTAATGCACAGTAACACTTTGAAAAACTGTCTGCAATAATTCAACATATATGCAATTTGTAGTCAATGGACTAAAACCTGCAACACCTCAAATCTGACAGGAACTCACACAATCCCTCAGAGAATATGCATGTGTTGCATTTCTCATTAATATGCATAATAAGGCAACGAATAGACACAAAAAACTGTAGCTGCAAACATGGCTGAATGAAATCAGCGAGTTAGGCTGGGAAGTTATTGTAGGAAAATATTCTTAGATACATAAAATATTTTTAGAAATGATCATAGATTAATGAATGCTCCATACACAAGGCTAACATCTTAAGAGGAAACCAAACATTTTTCATCTGTCTGTGTTTTGATCATTTAAATTTGTTTTTATCATATTTTCATTGTCACCAATGGTTCCAGAGAGCCGAGCTGTTTGATGCTAAATGAGAGACGATGTTTAAACTGTTAAATAGACTGAACATAATAATACATAAAAACAAAAACTGACAAAGGAACACATACAGGAAAATTGTTTTTTTTTTATCTTCTCTGGTTTTCTTTTCTTTTTGGGGGGACAAAATCATATATTTTCATTATATATTTGAATTTGAAGTAATTTTGCTTGTACTTTAAATATCATATAAATCTTACTTTACCCAATTAAGATCTTTTTTTTTTTTCTTTTTGGTGGTTTTTGGTCTTTGGAGGAGAATGTCCAGTTGCTGACAGAAATGATCACTCGATTATGGATTGTTAATATTTAGTTTATATTCTTCCTGTAAGGGAATCATCCTGCTCGAGCAGCTAAATCCAAGTTTTTCTTTCTTTGACATATTTCCTCCCAGTCACAGGTGTCATAAATCAAAGCTCTGCCTGTAAAGTAGGCCACGTTGCCGCTTGACGTTGTGTGACAAGTTGTATAAAAAAGCTACTAACGTGTCATTAAGTTGTTCATTATATATTGTTTTTATATGTAACACGGCTTGCAGGTATCTAAAGAAATTCATCTCTTCAAGGCAGGTTTATCAGAGCAGCAGCTTTCAGACACAAAGGTGAAAATGCAGTGAGCACTCACGCTTTTCAGCTGATGTTAAGAACTTTCTGTCACAGTGTGTCTGTGTGTGTGTACCTGCTGGTCTGTGATACGTGTGTAAAAACTGTAGAGCTTTTGTAGAAGCACTCTCATAGTTCATAAACTTTGAGAATGATTGTTATTCATCATCAGGGCCTGATCAGCAGATTTACAGTTAAAACACATTTCTGACAGACTTCATTTCAGTCAGGCAGCGTGTCATCTCTCACTTTGGTCCGGACAATCTGAGTGGATATTACACATCCAAAATACATCCCAAAACCAAAACCTATCCAACAGTTACAGCCATGACAGAAATTAAGTGTTGTAAGAGATCTTCTTTTTGAAGAAGAAGAAGAAGAAGAAGAAAGCAGGGTGGCATGCAGCATGCGACTCTGCTTTAAGGTTAAACTTGAAGCGTTGCTGCAGCCTTTACTGGAGAATTGGCTCCAAGAGAGAACAGAGACAGATGGTGGAACAGTAACTAATGAATGTAGTGGCTGTGTGTGTGTGTGTGTGTGTGTNGAGAGAGAGAGAGAGAGAGAGAGAGAGAGAGAGACACTGTAAACTGGATATTTTTTCTCGTGTTTCACCATCGACTCTTAGCAGAAAGTTCCAAACTTTGCTCTAAAAGCTAAAGAAGAAACATGTAACATCTGAGCTCTGAGCCGTACATACTTACACACATGCAGGTAAAGAGAGTAATTTGTATCTTCTTCTTTTCCTTTTGGCTTTCCCTTCAGGGGTCACCACAGCGAATCATCTGCCTCCA
>VXCM01007313.1:0-25954 GCA_014773175.1 Lucifuga dentata
TACCTTAAAAATAATGTGAGCAGCCAAACTGAGGTTGTATTTACTTATAACAGCTCCAACTAATTAGTATCTCAGCTTGTAGCTCCATAGCTAGTTAGCGTGTTAGCTGATAGCTCGTTTAGTCAGCACAGTTAACTTTAAACAACAACTCACTGAGACTCAAAATAAGATCACTTTGGTGACCAGATGAAGGATGATCCCTCGAGAAAGCCATGTTGAAGATGGTATTCTTTTTTTTTTCTTTAATTACCAGCTGCTCTGTCCTCTGTGTCTCATGTCTCCTTCCTGTCTGTTAAGTGTGTCTGTATCCTAGCAACTGTAACTGTAACTACTTCCTGTTTTGTTTATAACTGCTTTTTGTTGGTTTTTTAACTACCACAAAGGACAGTAGATGGCAGTATTTAATGATCTAAAACTAAATAACTGAAATTTGAATAATTTAAAATAAAATAAAACTTAATCAATGTAAAAAAAAATACATTTTAAGATATTCTAATGTGACAGCAAGCTCAGTTACAGTGTTTTACAGTCCTTTAAAGCAGACAAGTGTGCAAACTATGATTTTACTCATTTGCCAAGGCCTCTTTTCCTTAAAGGACCACACCAGTGATTTTGCAAGTTTGAGCCCAATATACATGTTACATTACAGACAACCATTTCCCAAAATAGGCTCGGAGATGCAGAATCACCGGTGTGGTCCTTTAAGTCCACATGATTTGCATAACACACTCAGAAAGCCACTTTATCCTAGGCAGACACACACAGCTTGTATGCTAACCAGGACAATCACCGCTTCACCATCAATACGCCTTTATCCACATATAAAAAATATATTATTAACAAATCTGCAAAACATGATGCCTTATCAAAAACTCAGACTGTTAGGAGGCATTTTGGCTGACAGAGAGAGAGAGAGAGAGAACAAATTATCAACTTTGACAAGTGACTAGCAGAGTTGTGTAGAAGTTCCTGCACCTACATGATTCCTCCATGAGGAATCATGTATGCGACCGATAAGTGAAGCCCAGAAAAAAGACCAAACCAAGAAGTGGGGAGGGAAAAAAAAACCCTTAAGTCCCAAATGAATCCCAATCAAGATGCATATCACTAATCAAGTCACAAGTCAAGACTGACAAGTCCAGATCACAAGTCCTAAAATTTGAGTTTCAAGTCCTGAGCAGTGGTCATTCATATAAAGTGTAGACAATTTTTAAAATGATATGTATTACTTTCTAGCTATACACACACAGATGTGACTGTAAAAACTTAATATTTGAAGTGTTTCCGAGTCAAAAAGCTCGTCACAAGCCAGCAGTGTCAAACTCGAGTTACAAGTCTTATTCAGTCATGTCTCAAGTCAGCAAAGTTTGACTCAAGTCCAAGTCAAGCAAGCTGGAAATTATTCAACATGTAGTATCAATGACTTGTCATTGTTTTATAATATCTTTTGTGTGTGTGTGTGTGTGTGTGTGTGTGTGTGTGTGTGTTTACCTGTCGCAGTGGTTGCACTTGAATGGCTTCGCCCCGGTGTGTTTCCGGTAATGTCGTGTCAACTCGTCGCTCCGAGCAAAACGCCACTCGCAGCCCTCCCATGAACACTTATAGGGCTTCTCACCTGAGAGAGAGAGAGAGAGAGAGAGAGAGAGAGAGAGAGAGAGAGGAGAAGAATAAATTGAATGTTTACATTTTATTGTACAGTCCAAATATCAGGGAATTTTGATCTGGGATCATAGTCTATTTACAATGCAGGTTAATTTTTCTTTGTCAAAAGCTAATTACAGCTGGCGATTTAATCCTCTTTTGCTAAGTGACAAGGGTTTTAAAGAACAGATCCATTCCAAAATCAGTGAATTTATAGCAACTAACAATCTAGGAAATGTTTCTGATTCAACTTTATGGGAAACATTTAAGGTGGTAATGAGGGGTCATATTATAGCTTATGAGTCTTTTAAGAAGAAAGAGAGGAATAAACGGTTGGCTGAAATAGAGGCCCAACTTTCTACTCTTGAGCAGATCTATAGAGTCTCAGCACTACAATTGGATTTAAACAATATTCTGAAGCTGAAATATGAATATAATACTTTTTTGAGTAATCAAGTCAGTAATATGCTTCTACAACTTAAAAATATTTTGAAATGGGTGATAAACCTAATCAGCTTCTGGCTAGACAGCTAAGACGCAAGCAAGCTAACAGAGCTATTTATAAAATTAAAAGAGCAAATGGTGAAAATGTAATAAATCCTAAAGACATTAATAATTAATTTAAGGAGTTCTACACACAATTCTATTCCACTAAATATACATCTTCTAGCTCTGACATAGAGCCCTTTCTTAATTCTGTCCAACTACCTAAATTAGATGAATCTGCAATAAAAGAATTGGATTCTGATTTTACATTACAAAAGGTGATGGACGTTATAAAATTACTTCCCGGGGGCAAAACACCTGGCCCAGATGGGTTTGGGGCTGAATTTTATCAAGCATTTGCTGCAGCTGTTACCTCTTTATTGCTTAGAATGGTTGTGCATTCGATTACAATTAATACTGTCCCTTCCTCTTTGTATGAGGCTAATATATGTCTTCTCTTAACAAAGGGAAAAGATGCAACAGACCCATCAGGATGTAGGCCTATAAGTCTGCTCAACCATGATCAAAAAATAGTTGCCAAAATGTTGGCCAATAGGCTGGTCAAAAAAGTTGGTTTCCTCATCCATCCTGACCAAACTGGGTTTATACCCAATAGGTTTTCCTTTTCAAATGTACGTCGTCTACTTAATATATTATACCATGAATATGACCCTAAATGCAAACCTGCTATTACTTCATTGGATGCCGAGAAGGCTTTTGATCAGATTGAATGGAGGTATACATTTGCAGTACTTAAACGATTTGGCTTTGGAGAAAAATTTCGATTATTAATTGAAATGTTATACAAATGCCCTATATCAGCCATTCTTACTAACAGCGAGAAATCTGAATATTTTCCATTGCAACAGTACTAGGCAGGGATGTTGTTTAAGTCTATTATTGTTTAATCTTGCTATTGAGCCATTGGCTGCTAGTATCAGAAACCACCCTGATATCATAGGAATCTCAGTGCAAGGGGTAGAAAACAAAACTTCTTTATATGCTGATGATATGCTTTTATATTTAGAGGATCCCCTGAAGTCTTTACCCTGTCTTTTAAATCTGATGAACAGTTTGGTACCTTTTCCTGATATTCTGTGAATTGGGAAAAGAGTGTTTTTATGCCATTATCTGACTGTGTTGATATCAATTTAACAATGAATATGCCCTTTAGGGACACTGTGGACCATGTTACATATCTAGGTCTAGAAAGCCCCAAAAATCCCAAGTTACTGTTTGAGTTAAATTTTGCAGAATCACTTAGAAAGCTGAAAAAGAATACTGAAGAATGGAAGAACCTCCCCCTTTCACTGATTGGGTGAGTCAATGCTATTAAAATGGTATCTCTTCCTAGATTTCTTTATATTTTTCAAAATTTACCAATTGTTGTAAATGCATCTTTCTTAAAGAGCTATTGACTCTGTAATCTTGCCCTTTATTTGAGGATACAAATCACACCGTATCTCTAAATTACATTTGCAGAAGCCTAGGAAACTTGGAGGACTGGCCCTTCCAGTCTTTAGATAGCCCAGTTGCAGATAGTTTAGATAGTTTAGATAGATTTAGATAGTCCAGTTCGCAGCCCAGTCTTTAGACTGGGCTGCGAACATGAGAGCATTAGCCTACTGGAGGGACAGCTTTCCAGATATGGCTACAGGTACCAGCAGTGTTCCAAATTGGGATTTTATGGAATCCAGATTAAATATCAAAACATCTTTATCAGCATTTCTTTTTTGTGGAAAAATAACTTCTCATAAAATGGTCAGAGGAAGTCTAATCCTCAGAAATGCCCTGAGGATACTGGAGCAGATTAAGGGGACCTTCAAAATACCCAGTTTTTCAGTTTGTGCTCCAATATGATATAATCATTGTTTTTCACCAGGACTCACTGATCAAGTGTTTAGTAAGTGGAGGGAAAAAGGTATATCTACGTTAAAAGACCTTTATGTTGAGGGTAAATTTGCATCCTTTGCACAATTGAGTGCTCAGTATAATCTCCCTCAAACACATTTTTTCGATACCTCCAGCTTAGAGATTTTGTGAGGCATAATTTTTCATTTTTCATCTTTACCTGTTGATCATACATTTTATGATATTATATGCAACCAGCCACCTGAGGCCAAAGGTCTGATATCTCAGTTTGTACACCTGTTTTCGTCTTGTACTGGGACATCCTCGAATCAGTATAGACTGGCATGGGGCACAGAACTTAATCAGAGTGTAACAGACGAGATATGGGAGGAAGCACTGCAGCAGATACATACATGTTCTATCAATACTAGAATTCAGCTTATTCAATTTAAAGTTCTACATCGGTTACACTACTCCAAAACTAAACTGCATAAAATATTCCATCTACTTCACCACTGTGTGACAGATGTAAACATACAGAAGGCACTCTTGCACATCTTTTCTTACACTGCCCTATGCTAGTCAAATACTGGGAGGATGTTTTCAGTTACATGTCTAAGACATGAAAAGATCATTATTTTTGATGAACAGTTGGTTTTGTTTGGATGTTCTCAAAATACAAGATTGTTTTAACATACTGAACAGCAAGCATGGTCCTTTGCTATGGCTGTGGCAAAGAGAGTCATTTTAAAGGAATGGAAATCTCCCTTCTCACCAGTTTCTAAACAATAGCTAAATGACATGGTTTCTTTTTTACACCTAGAAAGGATACGTTATATAAAGACAGGCTCCATGGCACAGTTTAACAAGATTTGGGGTCCCTTTCTGAGTGGCCTCAAGGAGTAGAGAGCTATTTTTTTGTGTTGAATTGTATACAATCAAATTTTGAGTTTTTGTGCCTGCTTTTGATGCAGAGGTATTTTTATGAAATGTCTGGCTGGCAACTTCCTTTTTTTTTTTTTTTTTTTTTTTGATATGTGTGTGTGTGTGTGTTAAACGTTTTGTTTTGTTGTGGTTTATTGAAAATTTATAAATAAAGTAAAAAAAACAAATGTTTACATTTTATTATAATTTCTGTATCTAATTTTCCATGTCTAAGCTGCAGCTCTTTTCTCTCTCTCTTTCTGTGGGGTTTTCAGAAACAGTTCTGTTAAAGGTCATACATGACCCACTCATCATGGACCCCCCCTTATAAAATAATAATTGTGATTTACTTATTTGTTTATTTATTTGGTGATGTAAGACATGACACACACAGGAACAACATGAAGATATGCTGAGTGGTACTGATGTGTCAAACATGTGTTAGTGCAACAACACAAGACCCAGTGTACATGTGAAAAACAACATGGAGGAAGAATTCAATGTGGTATTGTGTGTGTGTGTGTGTGTGTGTGTGCCTGGATAAGTGTGAGTGGATGTACATGCCTTGATCACGTATATGCAGCTGCAGCTGTTCACTAAAATACAGGCTGCCACACATGCACACACACACACACACACATGCTCTAAGGGACAAGCGGACGTATTTTAACACAACAGCCAATTGAATGAGCCAGTACACTCAATTAGCTGTAAATGAAGTTTTTCAGCACTGTGGCATGTTAATTCATAATCCCAAATTCCCCCCCNGCACACACCCTGAGATGGTGGGATCTGAAATGTAAATGAAGGTTCATCCCTCGATTTACCAGATGGGAGAAGAGATGGTCTATTGTTCTCAGCCTGCTGTTATCTCTCCATCATACAGAGATAACTATGTGTGTGTGTGTGTGTGTGTGTGTGTGTGTGTATGTGTGTGTGTGCGCGCGCATGTATTGTCTTGTATGTGTTTGTGTCCGTCATTGGCAAGTAGTGCCTCACAGGCCGAATCGGGCTTTCCAATAAACCCATTTGGACTCTCGATAAAATCTGAACTTTTCCTTTATTGGCTCCATAAACTGTTAACATGATTGTAGATTTAACACATAAATATTAAAACCCAATCAAAGGCCCATGAAGATGATTTTTATTTATGACATCTCCATATGGAGAGTATGATAGCATGCACAGCTTCTGCTGCTGGAATTAGGAATTAAATCATCTCTTAATGGGAACAAATACAACAGTTCAGTCATTTAGAAACACACACACACACACACACACACACAAATACAGAGGAAATTGTAATGCTGTTAATCGTGAAGCACTTCAGAATATTATGGATTCATGAACTGATTCGATGTTATTTGAGCGTGTGTGAACCAAACAGGTTTTGCAGGCGGTGAAAGCTTCACAACACCCGTAGTAAAGTTAGTTTTACATTATATGCATGTCCGATATCCCCTAACTTAAAGGACCATACCGATGACCTTGCATGTTTGAGCCAAATATACACAACCTGCTTACAAGTTACGTTACTGACAACCAATTTCCAAAACATAAAACTGTATTTCAGTTTTCCTGTTATTTTTTGAAATCTCCTAATCTTTCAAAATCAAATGTTCAGGTGATACACACCTTAAAATTTAGTGTTTCACTTTCTAACATTTTTGCATGATAGTTGAAGGCACAGTTGTTTTAATTTCTCTGTAAAAGTCGTCTTCTCCTGGGACTATATTTCCTGGTGGAGACATGCATTGTCTTCTATGCAGTTCCTTGTTCCATCCATCCATTCCATCCATTATCCTCTGCTCATCCTGGTCACGGTGGCAGAAGACTAAGCAGACTGGCCTACACTTCCCTGTCTCTGGCCAGGCCCTCTAACTCCTCCTGGGGGACTCCGAGGCATTCCCAGGCCAGCCGGGAGATGTAATCCCTCCAGCGTGTCCTGGGTCTTCACCGGGGCCTCTTCCCAGTTGGACGTACCCCAGTCCCAGGTCCAGGCAGGTCCCCCCTGGAAGACCTCCCTAGGGAGGTCTTCCAGGGGGGACTTTATTAGGTCAACCAGGGTGCATCCTTATTAGGTGCCCGAACCACCTCAACTGACTCCTTTCGATGTGGAGGAGCAGCGGCTCTACTCCGAGTCCCTCCCGGATGTCCGAGCTTCTCACCCTGTCCCTGAGAGTGAGCCCAGACACCCTACAGAGGAACCTCATTTCTGCCGCTTGTATCCGCGATCTTGTCCTTTCGGTCACTACCCAAAGCTCATGACCATAGGTGAGGATAGATCAATTGGTAAATTGAGAGCCTTACTCTGAAGCCAGGCCTGAGGGGGGGGCTCGTAGGCGAGCGCCTGGTGACCGGGCCTGCAACCATGTTTCGGGCTCAGCCCGAAAAAACAATGTGGTGTCAGTTCCTTGTGGACCCACCACCCGCAAGGAAAGAATGAAGGGTCTGGTGCGCTGCCGAACGGGCAGTGGACAAGGGCATAGGCCCATGCAGACTGGTTCTCGGANAGGGTCTGGTGCGCTGCCGAACGGGCAGTGGACAAGGGCATAGGCCCATGCAGACTGGTTCTCGGACAGTTCCATGTTGGATCAGTTAAATAAAGTTACTTTGACAAAAAAACCTAATAGACATGTTGTGATGAATTATGTGTCTGGAATTCTGGAAGGTAGGAAAAACAATTCTAAAATTTACCGCTAATGTAGTATATTTTGGGAAATGGTTGTCAGTAACGTAATGTGTATACAGATTGTATATATTGGGCTCAAACATGCACAATCACCGGTTGACAACATACAGGTACACGCTAACCTGAACACGTGTTCATCTGAACACAAATCAAACGGATGCTGCATCTGTTTGATCTGATCATCAAAGGTGGAGTTTACTAACCGTGCATCATGTCTGCTTCTAGATCAATCAGCAGATCAATACATTTCTCTGTAGCTGGTTCAGATCATGTTCAGACCACACATGTACAGGACCCCTAAGGCGACACAGGAGGGAAAAAAGTCTGTAGAAGGAAAAAAGACAGCGAGTCCTTTTGTGGGATCTTCCAAAACTTTTGCATCATAACGCAAATGTTTTGCGAGATCTCTCAAAGGTTTGTGACAGCAACGTCAAAAATGGAGCGATTTGATTTGTCAAGTTTTACTTTGAACTTTTACTTTTTTACTAGGTCACTTGTGTTATACTGTGATACTTTTGCATTGTCTCACAAAACAACTCGTTCTTTTTTTCCTTCCACTGATATTTTTTAGCTCCGTGTCCCTTTAGGGACACGGAGGTAAAACACAGAGATTTAGTACAAATGAATCTCTCCAGAGTTTGTTTGGAACCAAATTGAAACCACCTCCTGACGTACGTCTTGGTGGATTCTGATCCACAGCTGAGTGTGTCTGCTGTGTTCAGACCTGCACAAACGGATCGTACCAATGGGGGAATCAAACCCTAGTCCAGTCATCCTCAAAGTCCAGACTCCAGTCCAGATCTGAACTGAACCACAACTGTCTCTGGACTCTGAGCAAATTAGACTTTTCATATGTATTATCTGTATTTTCTGCAGGACATCGCTGCGACACCATGAATCAAAATTCTCTGCTTTCTCTGCTGCAAAGTGAAACTGAATGTCCGACTGAGAGTTGACAGCGCAGCTAATTTCATCACCATAAACTAAACACCTTAAATTGTTGGTAAAAACTTAGGATCCCAGTCCGACCCTGGCTTGACTGACTTTAATAAACAGACCTTTGTCTTATGTAATTTTTTCTTTGTGGACTTTTAAGCTTGGTGTCTGAGTAGCCCTGTCCTGTCTGACTGACCCAAACCCTCAACGTAAGCTTACGTTTCTCATAAATATCCTGCCAAAGCATGAAACATCTTCACACAGACTCATATCTGAGCGGCACTGAAAGTAAAGTGATGCAACAGTAGGTAAAAGACGATGTGGCGAAAGAGGATCCGACTGTGTGAGAAAGACATCATTTTTTCCTTTTATTTCCCTCCGCAGTCCATTTTCTGTTTGATCCGAGCATCCTTTCATCCGCCGACACGGTCTGATCGCAGGACGACACAGTTGTTCTCAGCCTAAATGAATTCTGAGTCACAAGCTGTGCTCACCTGGATTCCCATATTCAAATTCTCCAGTCAAATATCGCACGGTCCTGTCGCCGATTTTCACAGCAGAGGACTGCTGTCTCGTCTGTGCATGTTTGGCGATGAGCTTTCCTCACCATTTCCTGTTCGTTTGTGGTCGATGCCAGAGTTTAGGTGTCTTTAGGTTAAAACGAGATGGATAAGTAGCTTAAGGTGCATCAGCTTCATTAATTTGTAAGTGCAGATTTTAAAGTTTAGTTACTGAAACTGGAGGAACTTCATCTGGGAGTCCTGCGCCTCACTGCGGCATTTTGTAATCATGACAACCGTCTTTCCCTAACTTTAAATACACCGTACTGGCGATTTTGCATGTTTGAGATCAATAAATACAACCTGCCTACACTTTATATTACTGACAACTATTTTCCAAAACTTGCTACTGGAGCGGAACATGTTAGAATTGTTTTTCCTACCTTCCTTGCATTGGTTTCAGTTCATTCCAGTACGTTCTTAAAATAAACTTGTAGAGACTTGAAACTGAGATAGATACATGTTAAATTTTTTTGTCCAAGTGACTTAACTGAACCGATCCAACGCTGAGACAATGTATGCCTCCGCCAGGGAATATAGTCCTAGGAGAAGACGGTTTTTACAGAGAAATTACAGCCGTGCCTTCTACAATCGTGCATAAGTGTGAGCAGGTGAAACACTGACTTTTAAAGTGAACATCTGATTTTGAAAGATGAGGGGATTTGAAAAAAAATAATAGGAAAACTAAAATACAGTTTTATGTTTTGGAAAATGGTTTTCAGTAATGTACTGTAACACGTATGTGGGTTGTACATGCAAAGTTGCTGGTATGGTCCTTTAAACCTTACTTCCAGCACTGTTTTTTTGATCTGCATGCCAGTGCATCAACTGCAGCTTAAAGAAAACTTTCTTTTTACTTCTTAGACACAAACTAAATGCTGAGTTTTGAAAGATTTGGGGATTTGGCAAAATAACACCAAGACTAAATTAATGTTTTATATTTTGGAAAATGGTTGTCAGAAATGTAACATGTATGCATGTCATATTTATTGGGCTCAAATGTGCAAAACCACCGGTATGCTCCTTTGTTGTTGACATTTCAGCTGCATAAAGCTAACTGCATCTTATAGGCGCAACATCGGGATATTATAGGAATAATTAAAAACGTGTAGTCACGCTCGTGTTGTGTTTGATGAGTGGGCTGAGTGTGTGTGTGTGTGTGTGTGTGTGTGTGTGTGTGTGTGTGTATCTCCCACTCACTCCCCACTTCACATTCACACTCTATACTGTGCCATCATGCAATATCAAACAATTTGGCAGCTTATCCTCTGGAGGCCTGTTGGAGAAACACTACACGCTCAGCCCGTGTGTGTGTGTGTGTGTGCATGTGTGTGATATGGGGTACAACTGGGGGTTGCAGGTGCCAGACAGGCAGCGTTTCACACCCGCCTTCTGTAATTGGCCATCCTCTGACAATGGGACCCCCACCCCCCAACCCCCCTCACACAAACATGCTACATGCACACACAACAGACAGACACACACACACACACACACACACACTGTCTGTGGAATGAAGCAAGACCAGTTCGGTCCTGATGCCACAGCAACCATGATGCCAGCCAATTATAGAACAGCAAGGCAGGGAGGCATGATAAAGTCACCTAGCAACTGAGACGGATGGAGGAGGAGGTGTGTAGGTGTGTGTATGTGTGTGTGTGTGTGTGTGTGTGTGAGAGAGAGAGAGAGAGAGAGAGAGAGAGAGAGAGAGAAACTAACAGGCACGGACAATCCACCAGCCACCAACCAATTATGGAAGAGTGTGATGTAGTTGCTTGGCAACCCAAACTGAATGAGCAAAGTGATGGAGAGAGAGAGAGAGAGAGAGAGAGAGAGAGAGAGAGAGAGAGAGAGTTGAAGGTTGCATTCTCTGGTGGAGGTGAAAGTGTGTTTGAGTGTGTAGAGGATTATTATGGGATGTAGGGCTTTGGGATTAAAGCAGGTTGTCTCATGGTTGGGGTGAAGGTTGACTACGGTTTATCATTGTTTCTATCATCCTACTGCATTAGAAAGACGGTTGAGAGAAAGTCAGCTGTGGCGTTGTTGTTTGACGGCGTGCGGAGGCGTCTTGGCGCGTCTCCCAGCGTTTGACTCTTTCCTCTAATCTTCGCCGCGGCTCAGAAAAAGCTTTTACTTCAAGTTCATCCAAACTGCAGTAAGAGTCAGCAGTCATTATCAAAACACGTATCTTGTGTAAAACTGACAAAAAAGATGAGAAAAATAATTAATAATTAACTAATTAACCTGCTAAACTACAGCTAGATTTCTTTTTGCTTTTACTGTGAAAAACCAAGTACAGGATGTGTCCAGATTTGTATTAATATCATATAAACATCATCTGCTTTCACTTGTTCCACTTGGTGTTACTGAGTACAGCAGCGTATTACTGCCAGGACAAAAATATTTAAAAAAAAAAAAAAAAAAAAANAAAAAAAAAAAAAAAAAAAGCCTCATCTCTCATTATAACAACAAAATTTTCTCTTTATAAGAAGATCTTCTTTATGTTTTAACAAGATAAATTTGGTGTAATAACAATATATATGTTTCTCATTATTACCACATACCAAATATATTCCCTTGTAACCAGAAACTTTTCTTGTTACAACAAAATATCAACATATCTTGTTTGAACAAGAAACTTTTTCACTGTTACTCAAAACCCAACATTCTTGGGTTATAACGAGACACAAAATTATCTCGTTAAAACAGAAATATTTCTCGTTACAGCATGCTAGCTGGTATTTTCTGGCCCACGCGCCAGTTGTACCAGTTCATCCTGTTTGACCTGAATCATGAATAATGACCCATTAAATGTTTTTTCCTTGACAGACCAAATTATCATATTACAACGCAAAATGATTTTTGTTTTAACAAGATAATTTTGTGTTGTTGGTTTTGGGTTATAATGAGAAAGCTTGTTAAAACATGATGTGCTGGTATGTTGGTATGCTGGTAATAAAAAAGTTTCTTGTTAAAACGGAATAATTTGCTATGTAATAATGAGGAAAATATGTCATTATTACACCAAAGTATTGTATTAAAACATAAAAATGTCTCATAATGAGAAACTTTTTGTCGATATAATGAAAAACTGCCTCTTTTTTTTTTTTTTTTTTTTTTTTTTTNTTTTTTTTTTTTTTTTTTTGTTTTGTCATGCTGGCAGGATTACACTGCCACATGACAAAAACCAATTTGCCTAGTTTCTTATTTTAATAATTTTTTCTAGTTAAACAGGATCTTATTTTATAAGATCTCATTGTAAAGAGATCCTTTATTGGTCTAATGTGTAAAAATTAGACCTATAAAGGCTGTAGGCCTAATTTACAGCCCGTGTGTGTAAAAAGGATCCAATTATAATGAGATCCTTTTTAACGAGGAAATGTTTTCATTAAAACAATTAACTGGCAGCAAAACACTTCTGTACTTGTGCTGTCAATGCTGAATGTTTTCACAGTCAGGAAATCAGTGCTTGAAGTGGATAAAAAAAAAGGTGCCAATACTGCCCTTATCCGTGTGCTGCTTATCATTGGCTGGTCACCAGGTCAGGTCTGGGGGTGGGGNTCATGTCCCTGAAAATCTCCCTTGATTTCGAAGCTGATTATTGACAGGTATGTACTGAGTCCACAGTGATTTTTGTTTTATTTAATGGTGGCCCTTTGACCGTGACAATGACATTTTATTGGCCCCATCCTCATCAAAGTTACCCATCCCTGATATATATATATAAATACACAGTCCCCCCATTTACTTCATCTGGCTGCAACCTTTGCTGTTGTTTTCCTGTGTTGTTCTGCAGTAGAGTACAGAAGAATTATGAAAGGTACTCCTGAAAATGTCCCGGTACTCTGAATTGAAAATCACAGAGGTCCCGGTACTGCATACCGGTGCGTACCGGCCCACTTCAGGCACCGAGGGAAATCCTTAGACTACAAGGAGGAAAAGGTACAAGGAGCCAACATCATAAATCAGGATCCTACAGATAGAAATCTGAGATTATACTATATATATATTGAGATTATGTGATAGATTATTGGAGGTCTGGATGTCCTGGGCCTGCAGGGGTACAGAGCCAGTAACAATGAAGGGAAATCGCTTTAGCTTTTCCCCACATTTTTTTAATGTATTCCTTTAATGTGCGCCCTCAAAAACTCTACGCCGCACCTTCAAGATGAAGGTTTTTCAAGTTTGATCAACGACACGGAGAAACAAGAAGACACTCTGCTCCCTGCTCTGCCAAGGCCAACAAGACCCAATACCATAACATAACCATAACATAACCATGACATAACCATGACAACCATAACGTGTTCATCTGTAATCTCTGCTAACTTCATTCCTCCTGACATGTTCCTGGAAGGATTACGCTCATAATCACCAAAAAGCAGCATTAAGATAATTAAACCACAGTGTGGGAGCCTGTAATGAACACAAGGAATGATCCACGCACACACACACACACACACACACACACACACACACACACAGTATAAAGTACTAAATTGAACGAAAACCAATTCATGTGTTAGCATTGGGTAGCTAAGCAGATGCTACATTACATACTACACTGTGATTTATTATTTATCTCAAGCGAGTTTCAAGTGTTTATAAGTTGATTTTTATAGCATACTGGAATGAAACCAGTCTGAAAGGTAGGAAAAACAAGTCTAATACTCTAATGCTCTAGTAGTATGTTGAGAAAACAGTTGTCAGCAACATAATGTGTATGGAGGTTGTAGACTGGGTCTATACTATTGGGCTCAAACATGCAAAATTACAGGTTTGTCCTTTAACTACATAATTTGAATTCTTGAACATTCACGTTTAAAATATTTCCATTAACTGCTTGTTTTTTTGTACATCTGTACAGGTAAATAAGATTTTTCTTTTTTTAATAGCATACAGAGAAGACAGAGAAGTAAGAATTTCATTGAGGCAAACTTGTTTCTGTGCACAGATGACAGTAAAGGTTTTTTTAGCCTTGAACCTTCCCTGTGCGTGTGCATTCTTCACCCTTCACCTAGCTCTGCAGGTAGCTGAGGCTAGCTGATGGCTAACAGCTCCAGGCCACAGCAGCCTGGTGTGTGTGTGTGTGTGTGTGTGTGTGTGTGTGAGGGTCACTGAGGAGGCAGATGTAGTTAGCGGCTAAAGTTGCGTGTCAGTCTTGGCTGGACACGGATGATTTCGCAAAGTCATTTACTGCCAGTATATCAATCATCAGGCAATTATGGAGGCGGAGCCTTTGGCTCTTTGCTGGTATAAAGATTCGGGGGGAAATTAATAAATCTGCCGAGCCGAGAGAGATGGAGAGGAAGAAAGATCTTACTCTTTACTCATATTTTACTTTTATATTTCTGCTTTCACCTGAAGCAAATATAAATCTAGTCACGGGTAAAGTATTTCTTATATCTACTGTATGTGTAGCTTTCTTTCTTTTTTTCTTTTTTTAACAGCACGTTTCTCTGTTCCCAGTACTGTTTACCCACCATAGAAATACTTGTAGAAGGTTCTCATTATATACACGGTTGCTGGTATGTTTGTTTGTATGTTTGTATATTTGTATATATTTTATTCCCTTATACTTTATTTTTGTATCACTTATTTTACTTTATTTTACTACTTGCACACTGGCTGAGCCACATAAAACACGATTTTGTCATCTTATTTGTCATCAATTACATCATCACCATCATCCTCATCATCATCATCCTCATTGTCATCCTCATTTTCATCATCTTCATCATCATCTGCATCATTCATGATCATCATCCTCATCCTCATCATTATCATCACTATCGTCATCCTCATCCTCATCACCATCCTCACTGTCATCATCACCATCATCATCATCATCACCATCCTCATCATCATCCTCATTTTCACCATTGTCATCATCCTCATTATTCATCACCATCATCATTGTCATCATTACCATCATTGTCCTCATTTTCATCATCATCATCACCATCATTATAATCATCACCACAATCATCATCATCCTCATCATCATCACCACCATCATCATCATCATTACCATCATCATCATCATCACCACCATCATCATGATCATTACCATCATAATTATCATCACCACAATCATAATCATCATCATCATCATCATCATCATCATCATCATCATCTTCATCGTACCTGTGTGGGTCCTCTGATGGGCCTTCAGATGGGAGCTCTTGGTGTAAACCTTCCTGCAGCCGTTAAACTGGCACCTGTGGACCCTCTTCTTGTTCTCCGGCACGTCTCCTCCCAGACTTCCTGCTCCTCCCTGCTCGCCGTCGCTCAGCGTTCCTCCTCGGCTTGGTGGGGAGGGTAACACTCGCGCCGCCACCAGTTTAGCTGCCCCTAACCCCACCTTCTTCGTCACCAGCTTGAGCGTTAGTGTGCCATCTGGCGTCGCCATGAGCGTTTGCGCGGGTTTGACGAGGTGGCGTCCGAGCTCTGGTGATGATGGCGGCGTTAAGGACGTGACGGCGGCGCTGAGCTGTGCAGCGCTCACGCCTCCCTGGCCTTGCTCCTTAGTCGTGAGGGTTTCAGTCCCTGCGGCTGCTTGGCTGTTGTTGTGGTTGGGCACCTTGAGAATCTTGGCTTGGACCTTGGGGAGAGAAACCAATAGGGGAGGGGGGCTGGGCTGGTCTGGGAGGCTGGGGAGGAGGGGGTCCATCAGGTCTTCATCGCTGTTGCCGCCCTGCATGAAGGCCGGCGTCAAGAGGCAGTCCAGCTCCTCATCGAACAGCTCCGAGAGCCGCTTGGGCTCCGTCTGTAGATACCGCTCCAACTCCAGACATGTCTGCAGGAGAGGAAACAGGGAGCCCGAGTCAAAAAACATCGGCAAATATTTAAAAACCTTGGGCATTCTGCGTGAAAATTCATACTTTACACCACATTTTAAGTTGTTACACATTATAAATTAATGGTGTGAGTCATCAGGTTTATATTTTGCCTCTAACAACAGTTTTGACACCAGTATACTTGATGGTTTTCCTCTGATTCCAGACTTTTCAGAGAGACTGTACTAACAGTTTCATTTAAAGGACCATGCCATCAATTTTGTATGTTTGAACCCCAATAAATACTGCCTGATTACACATGATGTTACTGAAAACCATTTTCCAAAACATAAAGCTGTATTTTAATTTTCTTGTTATTTTGTCAAATTCTCTAATCTTTCAAAATCAAATGTTCAAATCAAATACAATTCAACACAACTTTATTGATCCCCTCAGGGCAATTTGTTTGGAACTACTTCCCATTCACCTAATAAACACGGGCAGATAAGAATAGCTAAAAAAGTAGCAGATATAGATTCCATAACAAAAGGAGTCATTAATGTGATGAGGCAGGGTCTTTAATTAAAGAAGTGAGTAACGAGCTGCAAAGGGAGTAAACCAGTTTCCAAAACAGGAAATTTTATTGTAGTTTTCCTTTATTTTGCCAAATCCCCCAATTTTTCAAAGTCAAATCTTTAAAATTAAATGTTAAAATTCAGTGTTTCAGCTGCTAACACTTAAACATGATCATGTTTTTAATTCATTGTTAAAAGCCATCTTCTCCTGGGACTATATTTCCTGGCGGAGGCATACATCATCTTCCGTGCAGCTTTGTGTTTGACAGTTAAATAAAATGACTTCAGCAAAACTTAACTGATGTCATGTTTGATATGACGGATTAATTATCTCAACACATTTCATGCATTTACAAATTGTTTTTATAGTGTGCTGGAATGAGCTGAAACCAATGGCTGCCTGGAAGGTAGGAAAAACAATCTAGAATTCACTGCTCCAGTAGCATGTTTCAAGAAATGGCTGTTACTAACATAACCTGTATGTAAGTTGTTTATATTGGGCTCAAACATGCAAAATCACTGGTATGGTCCTTTAAGTATGCAGCCTCTGCATGATGTGTCTTTGCGGCCGTTGCTCGTGTCACCTGATGCGGCGATCCTGAGAGAGGAGGATTTAGTCTGTGATTGATTGCACCCGCCTGGCCGAGCTCTCCAGAGCCCTGACCTGTGGAAGCTGTCCCATTTCCCACCGCTCGCCAAACCAACCGACCGTGGAATTTATACAGCGAGGCGGGAGAAAGAAGGAGAGCAAAACACGGCGAGACAGAGGGGGAAAGTCGAAGAAAAAAAAAAAGGAGGAACGACAGAAGAAAGGTAGATTGAGGAAAAAAAAGGCATTTCCCCAGCAGCAGAGAACATTTTTTTGAGTTCAAAGACAAATGGCAGCAGTGCCTTGTTCAAGGGCACCTACCACATTTTCCTCAAAGGATTTTTGCCAACAACCTTCCAGTCATTAACCCACATTTGTAACCACCAGGCTGCACCTTTACCCTCTAAACCTGAGCACACTGACTGATTTCTGCTGCTTTTCCCTCGAGCCTTTTTCCAACAGAAGTGGAACAGACGCAGGCCGCTTTTTTTTTTTTTTTAAANTTTTTTTTTTTTTTTAAATTCAATCACAAAACTTTTTATTGGAATTCTATCTTTCTTATTCCAGAGGAAAAATAAGACACATGAGCCTGTGTGGATTTTTTTTTTTAAGCTAAAACAATGCAAAAGGGTCTCAGCACTTAATTAAAGCATTTTAAACATGATATGACAGAAAGCCTAATTAAATGCATTATAACAGTTTATTATAACATTCATTCATTCATTATAACAGTGCTAAATATTAAGCCTCTGTGCCGCCTGGGGCTATATTCCCCGGCGCGGAAAAACATTTTCTTCTGTGCAGCTCCATGTTGTATTAGTAAAATTAAGTAATTTTGCCAAAAAATAAAAAATAAAATGAGAACTACATTTAGTTCGCTGTGATGGATTGTTTATCTCAAGCACATTTTAAGACTCTAAAAGTTGATTTTTATAGCATACTGGAATGAACAGAAACCAGAGGAAGGTAGGAAAATCAATTCTAAATTGTGGTAGCATGTTTTGGAAAATTTTTGGCAGTAATGTGGATTCAAATGTGCAGAAACACCAGTATGTTCCTTTAATCCTCAGGAATCTAAAATCATTGACACATTGCTGATTTTTCCTTCATTTCCCAGAATATTCTAGAATCAAGTAGAAAACTGACAACTTTTAAAATTTATTTCAGACTTTTTATTTTTTTCTTTTGCTCAATTCTTTCAGGTTGGAATTTTTTTTTTTTTTTTTTTTTTTTAATCCAAGTGTAAAGAATTTTCTAGAAAAATTTCTGAGGCTTGAGAGCATTCAGACAGGCTGCTGAACTCCGTAGAAAAGAACAGGCTGGCGAGCACAGCACGGCGTCGCTACTGAGCATGTGCGAGCGTCCTGACGGGGAAATGGAAGGTCTTTGTGTAGTAAAAGCCTGTCAGCCGTGTCAGTGTTTGATTCCAGCATTCTGCTTCTTTCTGCTCTGTTATCACAGCAAATTACAAACACCACAACCACTTCAGCTGCTCCACTTCCTCCATTCAGGCTGACCAGAGGCCCCCCCCCCCCCNCCCCCCACATGTGCGGAATGGCGATAAGCTGAACTTTCCTCTCCCTCTTTTTAGGCTTTTAAAAGAATCTTTTTTTTTTCCTGTGATGCTCATTTGCGTATGAATATAAATCAATGTGTTTCCTGCAGGCTGCTTCATGAGGAAACATGAAAACGATAAGCCTTGGGGTTCGGAGGAAGAATCCGCCGTAACAGTGTTCTTTGTGATGCTGATACTCGGCTAAACCTCTGATGAGCCTTTGGTCCGGCTCGTTGCTGCGATTTGTTAGCATTTGTATTGCTTTAAAGATCTGCCGCAAGTCATGAAACATCAAGTCAAGCATGCACAAGAGCTGTTGTGTCTCTCCATTTTGATTTGTCGTCATTAATGCATTTGGAAATGAATACTGGACACGATTAAATGAGCGTTAGCTTGTCAGTGATGACCTTAAACAGCCAAGAGAACATGAGAGAGCATGATATGAATGAACTGAATGAAAACAAAGTTTAGCTAATTTAACCAAGCAAAATATAGAATATGATATCCAAGAGAAAACCATAGGTATTGTGGCTACACATTAACAATATGTTCTTTACTGGTAACATACTTTATAAATACTTGAACATGTTTTATTATTCTTCGTTTTAGTTAAGTCGTGGCTACATTTTATCAAAACGCTCTTTTCCACTGTCAGGCCTAACGGTTCTGTGCACCGAGATGAACGGTTTTAACGGTGTTTCCACCTTGGTTTGGGGCACAATGCTTACAAACCGTGCTCCAGCAGAACTGTTTGGGTTGGCGGGCGTAATGACGAGGAGTTCACTGATTGGTTTACATCAGTTTTTGTTTTTTTTTCCTTCTGTCTGCATATATAGTTGTGTTATATGCCAAGATTGGCATAACCATTTTTTATATATATGCAGTTTGATCTAGCAAGACAGATAATATATAGTGCCTAGGTGAGTGTGTGTAAGTGTGTGACCTTCACCGGCCCTCCTTGACCAATCTATCACGTTTTATTTAAAACTAACAAACAGTTTCTATCAAGGAGGGCTAAACACCTGAACAATAGGTTTACATCAGTTTTGTGACTCTGCATCTGATAGCCGAGTCGCTGACAGCATCATCGGACCTCCAAACAAGGCGGAAAAATATAAAAGCTCAAACACACGTACAGGATCCAGAAGGAAAATAACAGCAAAGTGGAGCCGTCAGGAAAACAGAACGATTCTACGAGCTTTTGGAAGCATTTTAGGATCCCCATTTAGGATTAGGTAGGATGTGGCAACTAGTTCATACATACTTTTGTACATACTTGTTAAATAGTACGCTAATCAAAGGATAAGTTGGGTATTTTTAAAGTTAAGCCTTTTATTTTTAAATGTCTGGTGTAATTTTGTTGATACTGAGTATAATTTTCAGCGATTGGTACAGTGATTTCATCTCCTAGCGGCTGCATTTCCGAATGCCAAATGTTCTGCTTTTACTTCCTGTCTGGTTTTAGCAGATGGAAACAGAAACGGTAACCATTCAGTCCTACAGTGGAAAAGTGCCTAAAAGTTCCTTCGTTTTAGTTGAATCATGGGCACATTTTATCATTCGTTCCCTTATTTTAGTTAAATGAAGCTGTATCGACTGTCAGCCATCCCGTATCAAATCACCATTAAGCTGATAAAGACGCTGTTATAACTGAAATAAATGACGACCAAAGAAAATAAGCTGCACATTACAAAATGAACCAACTGACAGTTTAACGGAGCAAACACACTTCATTTTGAAGGAAATGTAGCGTTGTTGTTGTGTGAAATAACGATCTGGAGTTTAATAAACCCGAAAATAGAAAGGCCTAGGTGCCTGTGGGTGGGATTTGACAGATGTTGGAGGCTGTGGGAGGTTTGCATGGGGGGGTGNATAGAGGGTATGGAGAGCCTGAGGCTCCACAAGAAAAGAGAGCTGCAATCAAACTCACGGACAGGAAAGAAAAGAAAGCCCACCTCTGACATTACATGTATGGCCTTTTCCTCTTTTTTTTCTCATTCACTGTGAACATCAGGTAACTGTGTGTGTGTGTATGTGTGTGTGTGTGTGTGTGTGTGTGTGTGTGTGTGTGTGTGTGTGTGTGTNGTCTGCCTGATGGCTAAAAGCGCAGTCTGACAGCATGTGTTGGGCTCACCTCTACATGTCCCTGTGCTCAGTCCCACAACATATGGAAAAAGGTCACATCAAATAACACACACACACACACACACACACACACACACACACGCACAAAGTGCTCTGCAGTTTGGTGGATGCTGTAGTTAGCATAGTTGAATCAGGCACAATATAGCAAATAAG
The DNA here is from genome assembly GCA_014773175.1 of Lucifuga dentata. Lineage (NCBI taxonomy): Eukaryota > Metazoa > Chordata > Actinopteri > Ophidiiformes > Bythitidae > Lucifuga > Lucifuga dentata. Next base: position 20,887 of record VXCM01007313.1, read on the forward strand.
CCAGCAATAAAAACCATTTTATTGTACTTTCAATGGGAAAGTTGGAATTTCCGAGTGGGGAAAGTCAAAGAAAAAATGCCCTCTCAGTTCGGAATTCTAACTCGGAAAGTCGGACTATCTTTCCCAACCCAGAGATCAGTGGTGACGTCATTTTAACATGGCTGCTCGCACTGTAAAGGCTGTAAAAGTCATTTCTCTATTTATAAATGAACGTTAAGAAGCATTTTGTTTAATCGGCATGCAGACGACGTAACAGGTTAAATGTAGAACATTAGCACTGCAGCAGCTGCTTTGAAAACAGTAAATAGCTCATACGTGTTAAAATGTAGCTTCTTTTGGTACAACAGAGCAAACAAAATGAACGTTTTTATGGAGGTGTGTACCAGGGTTCTGCCTCCGTTCTCAACAATTTGGTAAAAAATACAGGCGCAGCCATAGAGCAAGTGCAGGGTGTTTTATTTTCCAAACCTCCCAGACAGTGCAAAAACAACCAAAAAATGTACTCCCAAAGTGAAAAAGATATATACAAAATAATATTCAAGAATTCAGGAAAACTATTTACAAAATGTACACCTGAGTTTTCAGCTACTCAATTAAATCCATCAGAATAAAGGTGATGTTACCTGCAGCATAACTACTCAAACTGACTGCTCGCCGTCCACAGGCTTTACATGCTGCTTCCCCCTCCCACCAGGTAGATCATCATATGATCATCATTAAAAACCCTGAATTCTTTATTACATTCTGTACAACCTGTTGAACACCACATATATTCCTTAATATTTGATGTTGAGACATCTTCATCACCAACCAGAAAGAAGGAATATCTTATTTTGTAACTTTGGTCATGTGACTGGAATGACGTGGTGATTATGAGGGTTTTCAAAGGGTGGAAATGCATTGACACCGTTTGAGAGTGGGAGCCCACTCACCGAGTAAGTAGAATGTGATTTCTGAACTGTTAATCGAAGATGAAAGAGTGTATTGGTGTGTGTGCATGTCGTGAAATTCTGTAGTAAATCCAAGTGTGCACCTTGAAAGTCTACAAATTGTGAGAAAAGAGACATAACACTCGCTGTGTGATTACTGAACACCATGGGGACAAATGCCATGGACACAAAGTGTCCATGTTGTCTCCTGCTTTGTTTAGCTTGGACGCATGATGATTCCAAGTCAGGACTTCCCAGTTCTGAGGTACAAGGAGACCTGGTCATACATACAATTATTTCTTTGTTTGTGACTGCAGTGATTCTGTAACTGCTGTGACAGAAAAACATCCCTTTACTGACTCAAAAGAGAACTAAATAACTGTTATTATTAAAAAAAAAAATTCAGTTTCATCTAAACTACTACACATTTTTGCATTTTTTTGAACTATTAAAGGTCAAAGTCAGTAAATGAAGATCATGAAAATGATGGAGGTGAATAAACAATTAGAGCTAGCATAAACATCAGAGGTCACAGCATAATGTAGCTTAGCACTTAGAATGTTTAATTTAAAAGCAACTATCTTCTGAATAGATTTCATGTCTTGCAACAACATTATGTTTAAACAAAGAGCTGAAAGGAAAAATAATGGAAACTGCTGCTTTTATCCTGATACTCTTCATCCTCCGTTCTCACAATGAACGCTGCATCCCATCATTTATCTTCCTCTTCATGCTTTAACTGTTAGTTATTTTAGGATCACATCTAAAATAGCTAGAGCTAGTGCTCTACGGAACCTGCCAGTGTGTGTGTGTGTGTTCTCAGGCTGCTCAGGTCCATCAATGGATGCAGAGAGCAGAAGTCTTTGGTTGAGAGCACTAAGAGAGGATCAGCAGTGATGGAAATTCATCTGGATTCTGCAGGAGATTCTGTCTATGGTTATAAAATCCCCTTAAAGGACCAAACCGGCAATTGTGCATGTTTGAGCCCAATATATAGAACCTGTATACACATTATGTTACTGACAACCAATTTCCAAAAACATAAAACTGTATTTCAGTTTTCCTGTTATTTTTTCAAATCCCCTAATCTTTCAAAATCAAATGTTCAGGCGATATACACACCTTAAAATTCAATGTTTCACCTGCTAACACTTCCACACAATTATAGAAGGCACAGTCGTTTTAATTTCTCAGTATTTTAGTGAGTAATTTCTCACTATATTTCCTAGCGGAGACATACGTCTTCTGTCCATCCATGTTAGTTCAGTTAAATTAAATTACTTTGACAAAAAAACCCTGAATATACATGTTGTTTGCTGTGATGGATTATGTATCTCAAACACAATTCAAGTCTCTACAAGTTCATTTTAAAGCATACTGCCAATGGTAGTCTGGAAGGTAGGAAAAATTATCTAAAATTTACAGCTAAAGTACCCTATTTTGGGAAATGGTTGTCAGTAACATAACATGTATGTGTATTATACTGTATATATTGAGCTCAAACATGCAGGATCGTGGTATGGTCCTTTAAGGATTATGATGATCCTCAGTGATTCTGTAAAGGAGCTGTTCCTCTAATAATCTGGTTTAAATGTGATTATTTCATATAAACATCTGAGTATCACCTGCTGCCTTGTAGAAACGGACTTAAAGGACCATACTGGCGAGTTTGCATCTTCAATTTGATTTGATTTGACTGACTGTTGACAATGTCACTGTTGACAAACACATCCGGGCGTATCCCAACCAGATGCTCTGGATGACAAAGGAGGTCCAACTCTCCTCAAAGGCTGTGACACCGCCTTCAGGTCTGGTGATAAAGCTCTGTACAGCGCTGCTAGAGCCAACCTGAAGAGACACATCATAGATACTAAAGTGGCACACAAGAGGAAGATTGAGGCCCATTTCATCAACAGAGACCCACGGCGGGTGTGGCAGGACATCCAGCACTTCACCAACTACAAGACCAGCAACCTAATGTCTGCTGACGGTGACGTCTCCTGGTAGAGGAACTTAACTGCTTCTTTGCACGGTTTGAGGTAAAAACTACAGAGACAGACACAACACTACCGTCAGCCTCCATCAGCCCTCACTGTGCAGGAACATGATGCGAGGCGTGTGCTCAGAGCGGTGAACCCATGGAAAGCTGCTGGCCTGGATAGTGTGATGGTAGGGTGCTGAAGGACTGTGCAGACCAGCTCTCCAAGGTCTTCACCAAGATCTTCAACCTGTCCCTGTCTCAATCCATCACTCCACCTCACCTGAAATCTGCCACAATCATCCCTCTGCTGAAAAAAGCTGTCATCAGCAGCCTCAACGACGACTGTCCGGTCACAAGGGGGTGGTCCTACAGCACATCAAAGCCAGACTCCAACCCACCTTCCAACCACACCAGTTCACCTACAGACCGAATAGATCTACAGAGGACGCCATCACCACTGCTCTCCACCTTGCACTGTCCCACCTTGAACACCAGGGGAGTTATGTGAGGACACTCTTTGTAGACTTTAGCTCTGCTTTTAACACCATCATCCCAAGCAGATTAGTCACCAAACTATTGGATCTAGGACTTCCCCATTCCACCTGCCGTTGGATTAAGGACTTTCTCACTGATTGCCCTAGACTGTCAGACTTGGCCCCCACCTATCCTCCACCCTCACACTCAGCCTGATACCCCACAGGGCTATGTGTGAGCCCCTCTTCTATGCCTTCTACACCTATGACTGCATCACCACCCACTCTTCCAGCACCATCATTAAGTTCACAGATGACATGACTGTGGTTGGACTCATCTCAAGAGGAGATGGGTCGGTCTACAGGGACGAAGTCTGAAGGCTGGCAGCATGGTGTTCATAGAACAACCTCGTTCTGAACCCTCAAATATTAAAGAACTCATAATAGACTTCAGGAAGAACAAAGTAGACCATGATCCACTCCATATCAAAGGGCCCTTGACTTCAGGTTCTCAGGAACACACATTGTGGACGATCTCTCCTGGACTACTAACAGCACCACATTAGTCAAGAAGGCCCAGCAGCGACTGTACTTCCTGAGAATCCTCAGGAAAATCAACCAGGAGAAGCTGCTGGTGTCCTTCTACTGCTGCTCCATGGAGAGTGTCTGGTGTATGGCATCTCTGTCTGAGACAGCCAGCTTCTCAGAGAGGACAGGAAGCTCTGCAGAGAGTCATCAACATGGATCAGGAGATCACTGGCTTTGGAGGACATCTTCAGCTCTCGCTGCCTCAGCAGAGCAACCAAGGTTCTCCAACACCCATCCATCCTGACATCACCTGTGTTACCTGCTGACCTCTGGCAGATGCTACAGGGCCATCAAAGCACGGACACACAGACTAAAAAACTGTTTCTATCCCAGAGCTGTAACTGAACTAAACTCACCAAACACTGAACACTGCTGTTACACTTTCAGCTGCACTAGTCATATAAAGGGGCAATGAAATCCAACGCAACTCAGTAAATGTTCAATATTCTCTGCTGCTTAACTTACATGAAGACCTCAGAATACATTTATATATACATATCTTTAGACTTTTTATCTACGTGTTGACTGTTAGAGACATTTTGTCCTCCCTGTTTGATTGTTTGTGCACTATTATTTTGTTTGATTATGTGTGAATGCACTATCAAGGATCATCACAAATTTCATTTCTGTTCCACGACAGTAAAGGCATTCTGATTCTGGTTCTAACTGATTCTTTATTTATGTGTTTTCCCTATTGGCAACAGGAAACCTAAAATATGGTTTTGTGTTTTGGCAATTGGTTGTCAGTAACACAGCATGTATGTATTGTATAGTTGATATATTCGGTTATGGTCCTTTAACCCTTTCATGCATAGAGGTCACTACAGTGGACAGCTATTCAAAAGCCATTTTCTTGCATATGCATGGGTTTTGATGGCATAGTTGCACATCAGCCACTACAGTGGGCACTAGTGCATCATCCTATACACTGCCACCTAGTGGCAAGACATTGTATGTGCAATTTTTTTTTCCTCCAAACCAAGATGGTCAACGACCAGTCAGAAAAGCCAAGTTCCTCCGGAATATCCATCCAAGCCTTCTATTCTCAGAGACCCTTTCTGTTTAAAAAAAAAAAAAAAAAAAAAAAAAAAAAAAAA
>VXCM01007314.1:0-22383 GCA_014773175.1 Lucifuga dentata
TTCCAGTAGTATGCTTTGGGAAATGATTATCAGTAACGTTACATGTATGAAAATTGAATATATTAGACTCAAACATGCAAAATAAATGGTATGGTCCTTTAAGCATCACTGATGAACATGTAATATCGTCAAATGAAAAAAAAAAAAAAAAAAANAAAAAAAAAAAAAAAAAAGCAGGTTTCTCATCTGTTCCATCTGTGGCAATTTAGTCCCAATCATCATAAAAACTGAAGACAAAGTTATTCCCAAAGTGACGTTAAAAAACAGAACGTGGCCAAGGCCACTAAACATATACAAGAAAAGAGTTACTCTTTATATTTATATTCATCCTTCCATTAATCTCTCTCTCTCTCTCTCTCAATGAATGGATTTCTTATAGTTCACACAACTGTAATCTTGTTATGATGGTTTTCATACTTTCTGGTTAATAAAATGCGTTTTATTGATGTCAGCATAATCCAATGATAAATAACTGTGAGGTCTTTTTAATCACACTAAATAAACTCAAAGAATGTCTCTGAGTTCATCTTGCTGTAATTTCATAACCTCATAACATAAAACAGGCTAAAAGTCAACATGCATTTTACAAATTATTAATAAATAAATAAATAAATAAATAATGTGTGTATTATTTTTAGAGTAAATTGTTTTAAAAAGTTTGACCAGTTTCCATTGAACTAAAGAAGAGTATGACTGCCTGGTAACAGTAACACCGTGTGATATTGATTATTTTATACATATATAACACATTTTATACATTATGTATTATCTTTTATAGATTATACATTGATAGTTTTAGACCTTGTTGGTCTGGACTGAAGTTGTTGGTTCAGTGATGCAAGACTGAATCCATGACAACAGGTCCTGTTACCTTTAATCGCCTTATATGGCACACACACACACACACACACACACAAAACCAGAAGCACTGGAATCTTTCAAGAGTCAAGAGCTTAAAGGACCATACCACCCATTTTGTATGTTTTGAGCCTAATATATTTAATATTTATAAAGGTAATGTTACAGATAATCATTTCCCAAAACATACTATTGGAACGGTGAATTAAAAATGTTTTTCCTACCTTCCAGACCTCCATTGGTTTCAGTTCATTCTGCTATTAAAATCAACTTGTTGATACTGTAAACGTTCTTGGGATAGGTAATCCATCATCACCAACAAGACGTGTATTCAGGTTTTTTTAGAAGTTATGTAATTTTAGTGTTTAAGCTCAATAAAAAGCGTGGAGTGAATGTATGCCTCCACCGGGGAATATAGTCCCAAAAGAAGACCTGCGTTTATGGAAAAATTTAAAGGACCGTGACTTCATAAGGCTGTGTAACTATTAGCAGGAGAAACATGAATTTTTAAGGTGGGTGTATCACTTGAATATTTGATTGTGAAAGATTAAGAGATTTTGCAAAATATCAGGAAAGCTGAAATACAGTTTTATCCTTCGAGAAATGATTGTCAGTAATGTATGAAAATTGAATATATTAGACTCAAACATGCAAAATGGGTGGTTAGTCCTTTAACAACATCTCTGAGTTTGGTTTCTGTGTGTGTGTTAGGTTCAAAACTTATCAATCAGCCCCTGTTGACTTAAAGAATGCTTAATTGAAATATTTGCATATTAATCATCACATATATGTGAAGGAGGATGAATTTTGATCAAGCAAAGATCAGCTTGATCAAAAGAATGCATTTGCTGGGATTTAGCTGTAGGGGCTGAGCTGAAACATGGATCCTGGTTTGAAGCGTGTAAATATTTGATGGTGATTGCATTAGTATTCATGACGTGAGCGGTCACACACATATATGGCTGTTGTAGCAGCTGATCTCTATTGTTTGAATCCCATTGTAGCTGCAGAGTAATGGCAGTCTGCCTTTGAAAACTCTGCTCTGTCAGTGGGCAGAGTCGCACAGTCGCTTATCAAGGTACGAGTCACACTGATTAAATGTGTGTTAAATAGGGTGCTGAGTGTGTGAGCAGTCCCTCATTAACTCCACGCTTTCTTCCATGTTTGAGAATGTACTCAGAGCTGTTAGCAGGGAGATTAATGACTGCTGCTTTGTCTACTGAATGGTACAAACACAATGGGACTATAAAAATACAAAGCGGGGTGTAACCAAATAACAATGCTAATGTGGCTGCAAAATGGAGCAAAACCACAGACGCACACACACAACAAACTCCAGCGGGGAACCTGTGGGATTATTCCGGTAAATGTCCATGTGAAGCTAAAGTCATTCTTTCCCAGCATGTCTTCATGTTGGTTCTGCTGAAATCAGGTGGTCTGTTGGAAAGAATTAGTTTTCCATAGTGTGCAACAACTGTGTGTGGCAAACATGTTATCTGCTGCCATGTGTCTGTCTTTGCACTATTCTGCTGGATATGGAAGATGTGCATGACATAGGGTACTTTTTGTAGGGCCAAACAGTTACCAGGGCCACTTTGTACTGATCCGTGCTGCTCTGGACTCGTGGGAATGGTTACCGTTTCTGTTTCCAGCTGTGGCGCTGCTAAAACCAGACAGGAAGTGAAAGCAGCACGTTTTGTGTTTGGAAACGCAACCGTGAGGAGATGAGATTACTGCGATCTCTGAAAATTATACTCCATATCAACAAAATTACACCAGACGTTTAAAATAAAAGGCTTAACTTAGAAAATACCCGACTTATCCTTTGGCTCATGACTCGGCTATTAGAGGCGGAGTCACAAAACTGATGTAAACCAATCAGTGAACTCCTGCGTCATTATGCCCGCTTATCGAAACAGTTCTGCTGTGCTGAGCACAGTTGTCTATCCATGCTGAACCGTTTCCAGGTGGAAGCACCTTCTAACCGTTCCCCATAGTTCCAATGCCTAGATCAGCGTTCCCCAACTAGTTTTCCCCAAGGGCCAAATTATGTCGCATGCCAAGCCAAGAGCCACTAATTCCCCCCTCCCCCCCATCACCATCATTTCCCAACCCCCGGACCTGTCCCAATCGTTTTTTCTCATTTGGAAATAACAACGGATTTGGTAATAACAACAGAAAACAGTTTTCTAATTTTTATTTATTTTTTAAACTTCATTTTAAAAAAAAATTAAATTTTTAAATTTTTTTTTTTTGTTTTTTTTTTTGGAGAAGTCATCTGAGGACCTGATAGATAGGACCCGCAGGCCAAATGTGGCACATGGGCCGCCAGTTGGGGATCCCTGGTCTAGATTGTGAAGCTGATCAAGCATTTGCTATTAAGACACTTAAGAGAGTAAAGCCTACAAAATGGTCATGATGCCTCAGAAATCCTTTTGTACCATCACAACCATTTTTTTTAATTTAGTAGCAGGACCTGAACACGAGGAAGGTGATCAGTCTCAACACTTTGGATCAGGCAAGATACCTACACAACTTCTGATGGTGTTGAGGGATGTTCATCCATCCATCCATTTTCTATACCCGTTTGTCCTGTTATGGGTCATGGAGGGTAGAGCCTATTCCAGAGGTCATTGGGTGAGAGGCGGGGTTCACCTGGACAGGTCACCAGTCTATCACAGGGCTGATATATAGAAACAGACAAACTCATTCACACCTACGGTCAATTTAGAGTTTCCAGTTCACCTGACCTGCATGTCTTTGGAGGTGGGAGGAAGCCAGAGCACCCAGAGGAAACCCACACAGACACGGGAAGAACATGTAAACTCCACACAGAAAGAACCCGGTCAGATTCGAACCCAGAACCTTCTTGCTGTGAGGCAACAGTGAGCCACCATTCTGCCCAGGAATAAAATAATAATAATACATTTTATTTATAGGCACCTTTCATGGCACTCAAGGGCACCTTACAGTAAAAACAAAACAGCCAAATCAAACACATTTAAAACAATGAAGACAAAAGAGGATAAAACATAAAACATATGATGTTCAAACTTTCCTAATATTTTAATCAAATGGCACCTTCAAAGAAAATTGTACCCTTATAGCATTATATTTGTAGCTTTTCCTGTCAGTCATTCAGGACCAAAAGATTTCAGCTTTTTTTTTTTTTTTTTTTTTTTTTTTTTTTGTCCAACTGAAACTACAGGCTCTTGTTGCTCTATGCACATTGTTGTAAATTATCTGTAAATATTTATGGTTTCCAGTGGAACCATAAAATTTTGGCAACCTTCCGATGTTTCCTGTTCTGTCATAATACTAAGACACTATTTTAAATTCCGTATAATAAATACCAGCATCTAATAAGTCGTGAAAGTTACCTGAGCTCCCTAGAAGGTGAACCATTGTACCAAGAAGGAATGAGCACTAGAGGAGTTCATTTAGAGAATCGTACCAATAAGACTTTTACAATCTGATATTTAATAAAAGCCATCCATCCATCCATCCATCCATCCATCCATCCATTATCCTCCGCTTATCCGGGTCCGGGTCGCGGTGGCAGCAGACTAAGCAGACCGGCCCACACTTCCTGTCCCCAGCCAGGCCCTCTAACTCCTCCTGGGGGACTCTGAGGCATTCCCAGGCCAGCTGGGAGATGTAATCCCTCCACTGTGTCCTGGGTCTTCCCCGGGGCCTCTTCCCAGTTGGACATGCCTGGAAGACCTCCTTAGGGAGGTGACCAGGGGGCGTCCTTATTAGGTGCCCGAACCACTTCAACTGACTCCCTTCAATGCGGTGGAGCCTTATTCTAAAATTCATTATTCTGCAGTTTTGTGGGCATCATCACCTTCTGAATAATATATACTCATAATTATTGAAAATATGTCAAAATTATTTATAGTGCTGAATCATCATGTGACTCCTCTCTGAACGTGATGTGATGACTGGTTGAGGTTTAACAGACAATATTACTTATAATTATTACTAATTTAGTAATAATTGTATAATTGTATAAGTAATAATGCATAAGTAGATCAAATTGGACTTCGCTACATAAGTAAAAGTGTTAAAATGTATTTTGTTACCTTTGATTATCTACATTTTTCATGGTTCTTTAAAGGACCATACCATCCATTTTGCATATTTGAGCCTAATATGTTCAATTTTCATACATGTTACTGACATCATTTCTCAAAGGATAAAACTGTATTTCAGCTTTCCTGATATTTTGCAAAATCTCTTAATCTTTCAAAATCAAATATTCAAGTGATACACCCACCTTAAAAATCCATGTTTCTCCTGCTAATAGTTACACAGCCTTATGAAGTCACGGTCCTTTAAATTTTTCCATAAACGCAGGTCTTCTTTTGGGACTATATTCCCTGGTGGAGGCATACATTCACTCCACACTTTTTATTGTGGTTAAATGCTAAGATTGTGTAACTTCTAAACAAACCTGAATACACATCTTGTTGATGATGATGGATTACTTATCCCAAGAACGTTTCAAGTATCAACAAGTTGATCTTAATAGGGTATCAGAATGAACTGAAACCAGNTATCCCAAGAACGTTTCAAGTATCAACAAGTTGATCTTAATAGGGTATCAGAATGAACTGAAACCAGTGGAAGGTAGGAAAAACATTTTTAATTCACTGTTCCAGTAGTATCCTTTGGAAATGATTGTCAGTAACGTTACATGTATGAAAATTGAATATATTAGGCTCAAACATACAAAATGGCCATATGGTCCTTTAAGGGACTGGTTTAGAAGCGACAGGAAACACATTGGATTGAGTTGAAGCTGCTGCTCTCTGCTGACACCTGCTGGCTCAGCGGTGAACTGCAATCTTCTCAGCCCGCAGCATCAGACCACAAATCAGTCCTTTCTGTGAGGACGATGCCATTACATCATTATCATCACATTCAATATTTATTTTGTCATTATACATTTGAAAATTAAAAGTCAACATTTAATTTTTTCCCAACTGATCAAATTAATGAACGTAAATAAAGTCCTGTCTGTCCTGTCTTCATGTGCCTACAAACATTTCTCATGGAAACAAGCCTTAGAAAACTTATGCTATGAATTATGCTTTCTAGCTTTTTGGTCCCTCGTTAAGTCTCTTGATCACTTTGAGAATGACGCATGTTCCAGCTGAATTGTGATCATCGGGATGCACTTTTGTCTGCACTTGTATCACAGGTTGGGCCTTTAACATTAACATTACATTTTATTTTTTTTTTAATTGAGCACATTATGTTGTGTGCTTTTTTTTTTAGNTTTTTTTTTTTTTTAAATTGAGCACATTATGTTGTGTGCTTTGTTTTTTTAGAGCTTGATGTGCACAAGAAGCATTTCAAATATGAGCATTATTAGATTAATGAACTAAAATTTAAAAATATTGCTGTTGAACATTTGATATTTATTCAAGTTGGATTACATTTGTGGAAAAATATTCAGAACCGATTTTGACAAAACTTGGTGGAAGGGTGGGTTAATGGTCTATTAAATTTAAGATCTGGATCTGGATCCAGGAGAGGATACAGGAATTTTTAACATGATTCATTAATATTGGGAGATAAGGTGTTTATGTTTTTCATCTATGATTCCTAACATTGAGAGATTGGGCATTTTTCAGTGTTTCTGCCCATTTCTTCTGAAGTAATAAACCAATCTTGGTGAAAAGAAATCAGGCGTATTTGTCAATAAGTGTATTTTGGTCCAGATCCAAATAATTAAAAAAAAAAATACTATTTCTTATAAGTCCTATTATTATTATTATTATTATTATTATTATTATTATTATTATTATTAGCACAGCAGAGAACTCGTCCTCCTTCATGTTGGAAGAAGCAGCTGGAGTGGTTCTGACATCTGATCAGGTTTCTTCCTCCCTGCAAATATTCTGGATCCAGAATTTACTGGAGAGATTATACTGTATGTCCCATCTGACCTGGGATTACATTTTAATTTTATTGGTAACAGTACATAATGGTGTATGGTCCTGGATAAATGGTGGAAAATGGATGGATGGATGCTGCTCACAGATTCCATCCTACAGAGAGCTTTGACACCATTTAAGTAAGAATGAGATAAACAGTAAATTAAAATGACATAAACCCAATAAAAAGTACATAATTTTATAACCACATAAAAATTATATTTCAACAGTCAAATCTTTGTTCAGGCAGAGAGGTTTAAGATTCTTGAAAGGCAAAACAGTGCTACATAAGACATTGAATCTGTATTCATTTTAATTAACACAGAGTTTACACACCATTGAGTGTGAAGTGATTTTATCATGTAACAGTGACCTACTTTCCCTTTGACTTCAGCTTTGGCTGAAACCTTTAACTTGCGTGTCTTGTTATTTATTTATTTGTGACTGTACAAACGTTTAGTGCCAGAGTAAATCATCGTTATCAGTAACACTGATCCATAACATATCTATAACATAGTGTAGATCCAGCAAAGTTAACCCTGATGCTGCCATGCCATGTCAGAGAAAAACCAGGAGGAAAATTTGGTGCCCACATTTGGACGTGTCTAATTACTGTAACATCCACATTACTATAAAAAGGTGTGTCCGTATGATTTTTTTAAAATCTGTCATCTGGTTCTGTCATCATCATGCAAAATATAAAACATTAGAGTCTTGTCATTACCACTAGGGTGCACCTCAAATATACACTAAACTACAACATGACGTGACGTGACGTGACGTGACGTGACGTGACGTGACGCGACGCAACATGTCGTTATGTGACATGACATAACATGACACGACATGACGTGACACGACATGACACGACATGACATGACACGACATAACGTGATGTGACATGACATAACATAACATGACATGACATGATCTGACATGACATGACACAACTTAACATGACATGACACGACATGACATAACATGACATGACACAACATGACACGATATAACATAACATGACATGACATGGTATGGCACCTCATGACATGACACGACATGACACAACATGGCATGGCACAACATGACATAACATGACACGACATGACATGGCATGATACTGCATGACATGATATGACATGACATGACATGACCAGCATAAACGGCATGCTGGGTTCAGAGTTCAGCAGCTTCTATGGGCTCCACCTGGGGCTCGGTGGGTGGGGTGGAAATGTCCTCCACTTGCTCCGGTTCTGCTTCAGTCACAACTACTGCCACCTGCTGGCAGACAGACAGCAGTGCAATGTTAATGTGTTTTGCTCAAAGTAACAAGAAAACAGTGACATTTGTAACTTTTTTAAAGAGTGTGTGTGTGTTTGGTTTGACTGAAAGAAACCTGGTGTGTCTGTGTCATGTGACACAGCTGGTCAATATATCATTCATGGTGCTGAGACTAGATGTTGTTATTGCTGTAATACTAGTGCAGTGCTCATTCAAAACGTGTCTGTTCGGACTGAGCTGGACTTTATGGTGTGTGCCACAGCCTGCCATAATTTAGTTCTGCATGTCCTCTGAGCTAGCTTTGTTTGCTGTACGGGGTCGGGTTGAGACCGCGTCACTGTACTGAAGCATATGCTGCCACGCCCGAAGTGCATCCTACCGCGTGGACTACTTTTTACCGACGGTTCTCAGCTCAATTTGACAACTGCTTTGAGCAATAAACCTGCTGAATATCAGCTTCATACAGTTCTGGGATCTGGAGACATGCTGCTCTCTGAAACTGCTGCTATTTAGAATCTACACACAAAACGGCTAAACTTCAAACTAACTTCATTTCAATCCTCTCTGTAAAATGTGCCTTCAACATCCATCAAACTAGAAACTATCTTCATTCCATTAGTGACAGAGCTGTTTCCTTCCAAAATTTCCCAACATAAAAAAAAAAAAAAATGCTGTTTTAATTAACATGACGTGAGCATATCATGTTTAAGCCTGTTTGATCAATCCCTTGTTTTCTGCTGAGCTAAGTGTAATGATCCTAGGTCATGTTTCAGGACTCAGTCGGTCACTGAAATACCACAAGTGTAAAAACCTCAGAGGACTTGAGGAAGAAGCTGCTGGGCCGTTACAAAGCTGTTATATTATGTGTCGGCGTGCAAAAATTAAAATAGGGCCTGAACAATCTGTGTTCCTGGTACCTGAGATGCAGCTGGCTCTGCAGCAGCGTGGACAGCCTGGACAGCAGGAGCTACGGGGGGGCGGGTCTGAGGATAGATGGGCCGCTGGCTGGGAACCTGCTGCAAAGACACCCACCTGTCAATCAACTGCTTTTACATTCTAGTGCGACGTAACGTTAAGTTCCACTCTTCACACCGGGAGCTGAGCAGTGCTATCAGTCTGCTGCTGTCGGCTCCTCTGTGGAATCTCTGAGCGTCTTAACAGCATCAAGAGTTTAAAGGTCAAACTCTCCTCTGATCCTCAAGGCCCAGTTGTTCCAAAAGTTGAATCTGGATCAGAATGATCCGGATTTGGAAATCCCATGTTTTGCGATCCAGGATCAGGTAATCCATCTTATTTTTGTGCCGGTTTTTCAAAGCAACATTGGATTGGATCACCCTGATCCAGATACAAACTTTTAAGATTACCAAATCTGGATTAGCAGTGCTCTAAATGGGACTACTAACAGAATGTAGCTGCTAGCTACATAAAGAACAACAGGTAGAATGGCCAGAGTGGCTCACTTTAAGTGTTTTTATGTGAAGAGACAGAAAACATCACAATAAAACAATACAAACATCCTCTTCTATTTTCTGTTTCTATTAAACAGTCAGCCTCATCAGACCCACAACAAATAAATAAAGCAATTATTCACAAATATATGAAATATGAAAATATAAGAAACATGTAAGAAAATTGAATATATTAGGTTCAAACATGCAACATGGGTGGTATGGTCCTTTAAGCAACATGGTAGACTAGTGTGCTGTGATGGGTGCTGCATGGAGGTGGTCTCCTGTAACCGTATGGAAGCCGATGTAATGCCTGTTTGGTTTTATTTCTCTTCTCTCAATAAAAACAAAATTGAAAAAAACAGAAAGAGGACAAGCAGCAGTTTTATCAGCTCTTCTTCGTAGACTTTGCAGGTAGATGTCCTGTGTGGCATCAGAGCTCACCTGAGTTCCTCCAGCAGCCAGAACGCTGAGTCCAAACAGCATGGCCGTGATGCAGATCAGCAGCTCCAGCACCAGGAAGATCACCAAAGTACCCAGGATCCCGTCAATCAGCAGCTAAGAAACAGGAATAATACTGTACATAACCTGCTAGAAATTACACATTTGCTTTGTGTTTTACATGTGCAGAAATATACATTTGCATATTTCTGCACAGAATCATGGTTCTTATACAAATTGTAGCCTTACTGCTTTGTATAAAAACGTCAACTCGGGAAAGATATGATATCGATTCATTTCTTTCCTCATATCTATTGTATCTATTAAAAAAAAGAGCAACCAATCTGTCCAAAATATGAGTTGGTAACAGTATTCAGTCACTTACTTTACATTTTTGCTCGATCAGCCCGGTGCATTTCCTGAAACAATGTTGCTGCAGTGGACAGTAAAAACACAGAAACACGGAGTCTGTTTTTCCACATGTAAACTTCATTTGACTGTGCTCAAGGAAAAGTGTTCATGCATCACCTGCATCTTTCCTGTGAGGACTAATAAAGTGAAGTCTGTGTATAAATACTTCAGTTCTCCTGCTAATCTACTGCAGAGATTTTATAGCTGCCATATTTTCAGATAAATTACCGATAATTAGCTTTTTTCCCTGGAGAGACACTATTGCTGCATGTATAATAACAGTTAGTGATTTAGGGACACAGAATAGCACAACCAGGAGTATAATATTGAGGTAAATAATACAATAATACATATTAAGTCTCACATTAAAGTGTGTTTTTATGTCACCACATAAATTCACATGATAAAAAATAAAAGTGCAATGTAATTAATCTACAGACAGCATCTTACATGCAGGACTGGGAACAAAGACTCGCTTCTTCCAGCAGCATTCAGGAGTATTGCATCCTGCAAACATTGTTTCATTCTTGCACCAGGCAATACTCACATCTTCTAAACTCAAACTCAACTCTGGTAAAAGAACCTTTTTATGACTGCAGGTTTATACTGTTTAGTCAAAGTTTCAGTGACAATGCTGCTCAATGCTCTGAAATGTCAACTCTTTTCCTACACATAAGGAGGAAGAAGTGTCATCGCTACATGAGGCTTCATCTGCTTATCGCCATCATTCAGATGACCAGATAAAGAATACTAAATAAAGTTAAAAAGTTATCTCCATTAACATTTTACCCCTGAAACACGATCTCACGCGTTTGGCCCAACTAAGTCCGGTGTCCTGTCCAAATCACTGATAATCAGCGATGAGACAGCCAGCTGAGCCAGGCTGAGGAGATTGTGTTTCTGTCACCAAATTAAGTTTGGAGATTTTTTCATGTGAGAAAGTAGCTGCTTATATTTAGAACATATGGTCGACTGATTAAAATATTGCTGAATTAAAAAATTTTTCGACGTTTTCAGCAAGCAGCTCTGTGCCGATGCAAGAAATGAGTCGGATCGGAAGGAAGCCCCGCCCACAGCCAGGTGATTGACAGCTTGGCCCACAGAAATAAATACAAAAATAACTAAATAAAATAAAAAATATACGGTATATACGGAAATAAATAAATAAATGAGACTATAGAAAAATAAATCAATAGAATTTATTTTTAAATATAAGAAAATTAATACAGAAATTTAAATGGGAAAAAATGAATAACTATATATACATATATATATATATATATATATATACAAAAATAAATGAATAAATATACACAGAAATAAATGCGATCTAAACAAATACATGTGAAAATAAATAAACATGCTCATAAATATTATTTTATGGATTTTTAAATTTGTCTTTATATTTCCACATTTATATATTCTTTTATTTATTCCTATTTATATCTCCACATTTATTTATTTATTCTTTTATATATTTCCATTTATATTTCCACATTTATATATTCCTTTATATATTCCTCTTTATATTTCCACATTTATATATTCTTTTATATATTCCTCTTTATATTTCCACATTTATATAGTCTTTTATTCATTTCTCTTTATATTTCCTCATTTATTTATTCTTTTATTTATTTATTTTTAATTTTGGCACAATGGGTATTCCATAGTATCCTGTCACAGGATCATGAAATGGCTTTTAAAAAGGAATTTCCACAGTAAAAAATTTCTAGCAGAAAGTGTTGCTGCTCTGTGTTCTGTTAGTTGAAAACTTTGTTGCAGGTGTGACCTGTGATGCTGGATTCATCCAGAATCCAACAAAATCAACTCAAACTCTGATCTGGAAACAAACATTAAAGGACCATACCACCCATTTTGCATGTTTGAGCCTAATATATTCAATTTTCATACATGTTATGTTACTGACAATCATTTCCCAAAGGATAAAACTGTATTTCAGCTTTCCTGATATTTTGCTAAATCTCTTAATCTTTCAAAATCAAATATTCAAGTGATACACCCACCTTAAAAATCCATGTTTCTCCTGCTAATAGTTACACAGCCTTATGAAGTCACGGTCCTTTAAATTTTTCCATAAACGCAGGTCTTCTTTTGGGACTATATTCCCCGGTGGAGGCATACATTCACTCCACGCTTTTTATTGAGCTTAAACACTAAAATTACATAACTTCTAAAAAAACCTGAATACACGTCTTGTTGGTGATGATGGATTACCTATCCCAAGAACGTTTACAGTATCAACAAGTTGATTTTAATAGCAGAATGAACTGAAACCAATGGAGGTCTGGAAGGTAGGAAAAACATTTTTAATTCACTGTTCCAGTAGTATACTTTGGGAAATGATAGTCAGTAACGTAATGTATATGAAAATTGAATATATTAGGCTCAAACATGCAAAATGGACGGTATGATCCTTTAAGTCAGTATACTGTCAGTATGCCTTTCATTTCTGTCAATACTACTACAATACAGGAAAATAACAAAGCATTATTTAGCTTCCAGCAGCAGGATCACCAGCAACAAATCAGATTGTGTGTATGTGTGTGTGTGTGTGTGTGTGTGTGTTGGGGGGGTATGGGTATTATAAGTTATATTATGTTATAATTATAAGGGGGGTAGTATAATGATGCTATTATACATCAATGGCTGCTGCAACTAGTACATCTGTTATGGTTACTGCTATTACACCTATATTACAACTATACAGGTAACACTACAATAACTGGGTCAAAGGTTAACAGGTGTCCTTTCATTTTAATGACCCTGTCTGCTTGTAGCAGTGATTAAACATCAAACACATCAGTTTACAGTGAGTGTTAGCTCCGTTAGGATAAATACCTCTGACAGGTATGTGACCGACATGCAACATGTATGAACTACAGAAAGCAGAGTAGCAGCAGATTCCTGCCTTCATTATATTGTCTCAGAGGATTTTAGTTTTTATTAGGGCTGTAAATCAATTTAAAAAAATAACCTAATTAATCACACAGATTTCTGCAATTAATCGCAGAAACTTGTAATCATTACACATTAAATCACCAAATGAGTGTAGATTAATTTCCTGTTTAAAATCTCTATTTTATCTGCGTTAATTAGCATTAGCTTGAACATCACGCGCAGCAATGCAGCAAAGCTAAAGTGAAGCTAAAAGGCTGTGAAGTTCTTTTAGTAGTTTCTGTGTTTTTGCTGAATAAAGTTAAAACGACACACTGCTGAGAGACTGAGTTTGTCTGGTTTAACAAGAGCCATCGCTAACTTTTTAAAGCACAACTTTACATCTAATAGCCTGATCCGTTTCCTTCTCCATCATTAGCATGAGCATATAACGTTAGCCACAGGAAGTGGGGGGAAAATGAAAACATTAGCATAGCCTCAGGAAGTGAAAAAACAGATGCGATAATAGCGTCCATGTTTTTTTTTAACAGTCCACATTAATCGCAAAAATTACCACGTTAATTTTCCCAGCCCGAGATTTTAGATTTTGTAACGCTTTGTAATGACCAGGCCATTAAAGTAAACCCTGAATAAGTACAACTACTTCAACTAAAGCAAAATGTCAACATTAAATATGAGCTAAAAGATATTTCAGTCCAAACTGTCACGCTTCAATCTGTATCAATAAGTTCAGGTGACAGTTGATGACATGATGGTGGTAGTAGGATTTAAAGGCAGTACCACAGCGTGCAGCTCCAGCCTGCGGCAGTGCTCACAGTGGTAGGAGTCCTGCCGGTACGGGAGGTGTTTGGACATCAGACCCAGGGCTGCGGTGGAAAACGCAGCGCTAATCAGATGCAGCACCAGGACGCATTTCACCTGGAAACACAGCACAAATGAAAACCTGCATACTTTCATACTCTATATGAGGTGGAGTCAGGCCACAAAGTTTATTTCTATATGCTTTTTTTCACCCCAAAGCTTCAGATTTTACTATGTAATAACTGGATTTTATTTAGATGGCCATTCCGATGAAAAGATAACTCTTAGTTTCAAAGAGATGTGTCTTGGAGGAGCTGGACAGAAGGGATAAATATCTTCTGACAGTTCTTTTGGTTGGATTTTGGATTTTAAGATATACACAGTATACATTATAAAAAGGATGACTTTTAAAGGACCATACGACCCATTTTGCATGTTTGAGCCTAATATATTCATTTATAGATTTAGTAGATTCATTTATCTTTTGTTTAAAAGATAAATGAATCTACTTTAGAGGATGAAGTGGTGAACTGTGATCTGACTCAGACTCACCCAGAACAAAGATGGCTTCCTCCCACTGTGGACCAGCACCGATCCAGACAAGGTCACCTGGTTGTTTAAGAAAAAGAAAAAAAAATGATTAAGACAACACACCACGTAAAGGAAATGGAAGGAAAAGTTTTTATGAACACATGAAGTCTACAAACAGAACAGGAAAATATGCTGGGCGTTTGGTGAATTTTTCTGTTGAATGACCTCTGACCTCTGACTGACCTGTATGACAACAATCAGGAATAAAGCCACATCTCCAGTAAAATGGACCTCGTGGATCTGGAGCACTGAAGCACTGAGGCAAAGAATCAAAGCCCCGATAATGATCTGGATGGCCTGAGAAGAGAAAAGGAGGAGGAGGAGGAGGGGAGATGTATGGTTCTTCATTTTTTTTACAAAACAGTTCCTATGACGTAACAGTATGCTAATTTTGCGCCAACAGCCAGTACATATTGCAAATTTTAACTTTAAAGCTTTTGGAATTGTAGAGTTTAAGACTAACAAAGACAGAAAAATACCCAGTTTGTAAGATGTAACTTAAATTTGTTAAGCTGCTTTAAACTGAACTTTTAATAAATGTTAAATAAGATGCAGGAAACTCGGGGATATGAAGAGCAATCTTTACAAATACTTCAGTAGAAGAAGTGTAGATATTCTGAAACACTGCTAAACAAGTTAAGAACCATTTTAAGAACCGGCCATTTTGCATGTTTGAGCCTAATATATTCAATTTTCATACATGTCACGTTACTGACAATCATTTCCCAAAGCATACTACTGGAACGGTGAATTAAAAATGTTTTTCCTACCTTCCAGACCTCCATTGTTTTCAGTTCATTCTGTTATTAAAATCAACTTGTTGATACTGTAAACGTTCTTGGGATAGGTAATCCATCATCACCAACAAGACGTGTATTCAGGTTTTTTTTAGAAGTTATGTAATTTTAGTGTTTAAGCTCAATAAAAAGCGTGGAGTGAATGTATGCCTCCACCAGGGAATATAGTCCCAAAAGAAGACCTGCGTTTATGGAAAAATTTAAAGGACCGTGACTTCATAAGGCTGTGTAACTATTAGCAGGAGAAACATGGATTTTTAAGGTGGGTGTATCACTTGAATATTTGATTTTGAAAGATTAAGAGATTTAGCAAAATATCAGGAAAGCTGAAATACGGTTTTATCCTTTGGGAAATGATTGTCAGTAACATTACATGTATGACAATTGAATATAGTAGGCTCAAACATGGAAAATGGCCAGTATGATCCTTTCCTTTAAGGACTGATAGAAGCCAGGGAACTTGTATTCCCTGAGTGTCACCTTTTGAAGTCATGTAAAAGCATGGAAATAATGCCTTAAAGACGATACTCAGGGAAATAAAACCCTCATCATATTGCCACATATCGTATACCTGCGAATATGCAACACTTCTCCTCTGAATGATACTATTTCAGACTATTTTTGAGGGTATACAGTAAATCCATTGTTTTTAGAGGTGTGTATACGCCGTATACTTGCGTATACACACCACCACACCTCAGGATGTAGTGTGTATGTGTGAGTTTGTGTCATTGGTTTGTTTGTTGCGTTGCTGCTCACCCCGAGGGTCTTGGGTTCCATCTTGTAGTGGGACTGCAGCTGGCCCGGGGAGAGGGTGCCCACGGCCGGCACCGGGTGTTTGTCATCAGCACTCATCCTGCTGCTGATGAACAAATGAAACGCTGATGACATGAAATGTACCACAAAGAGGCTCACGCTGAAAAGCTTTTGGAAGGAATTCAGTAACTATATGAGCTTGTATGTATAATATTCTGATATTTGATTCACATTACTGCATAATTTATGCAAAGTATTTCCTGTACACGTATCCATTTAGGTTTCACAGCAGCATCCAAACCCACACTAACTGACAGGCTCAGAGTATTTCCTGTGTTCCCTTTTCTTTTTTCTTCCCAAGAAAACAAAAACTATGAAAAAAAGTGGGCCAAATTAATAAGTTAAGTCTTAACTTTGTATATATTAGGTTATTTTGTTGTTACAGTGTTCCACCACCAGAGGTCACTGTGGAAAATCAGTCACATCTTTGACCTTCAGCCTGCCTGTCTAAGGTAAGAGCAGTGCTTATTCTTCAAATTTAAAAGTTAAAAATCC
Organism: Lucifuga dentata; assembly: GCA_014773175.1. Lineage (NCBI taxonomy): Eukaryota > Metazoa > Chordata > Actinopteri > Ophidiiformes > Bythitidae > Lucifuga > Lucifuga dentata. Next base: position 16,801 of record VXCM01007314.1, read on the forward strand.
CATGTGTCTTATTTTTCCAAAGAAAATCATAAAGCTAAAAATGATTTGTTTTACAGCTGATTCAGAGCTCAAAGAAGGTAAAACTAGGAAGTAACATGAATGGAGTTTAGCATCAGAGAAAGAAATCATGTGACTCCAGCTGAGAAACAAGATGTTAACGTGAACAACTTCACACCTGATTATATAAGCATGTATTTAACAGCACAATAAACCTTAAATGAATGCATAAATTCACAGAATATTTGTATATAAACTGTATTTGCTGTAAATAAAGCAACTTCTTCGCTGTAAATGTGTGGCTGGTTTCTGCTTTTTACCTCACAGTGTAAACACTCCAGCTACAACCCTCCCAAAATCAATAAATCAATAAATAACAACCTTTCAGAATAAAAGAGCAGCGACTGTCCTGCTCTCCTTTCTCCTGACACACCAACATTATTATGCTGCGTTCCACTTACCTCGACTTCCTACTTTGAAAAATTAGTTGGAATGGTATTTGAAGTCGGAGCTCTGACTGGGAAACTCAGACCAAAATCATCTACCCTGACTTCACGAGTATGACATCACTCAACATGGAAGTGAGCTTTGTGTATGGAAATGATCAGCTAATGGGCAAAGAAAGTAGTTTTTCTTATGTGACATTGAAATAAAAAAGTAAAAACATATCGCCATGGTAACTATCTATAGTGTATAATAACTGTTTGTTATTGATACGTAAGTGTAAATAATTTCAGAATATTACTTCTTCTCTGCACAAATGTTGTAAATAACAAATATTGTAAAACAACAAAACCAAACAGTCCTGTAGTCTAACTTTATTTTAGTTAGCATTAGTTAGCATTTAGTTAGCATTAGTTAGCATTTAGTTAGCATTTATTAGCAGTTTATTTAATCTTAAAATATTTACTGGTGTTCAGACATGTATTATTCACATTTGGCTGGAACGGTTTGAGGTGAGAAGTCAAAAATTCCAACTGGGAAATTCTGAATTTCGAGGTCTGTGAACGCAGCATAACTGATCCTATCCAGCAAATAACTATGTAGGGCATCTTGCCATACTGTTTGCTCACTTACCTCTTTAATATGATAATAATAATAATAATAATAATAATAATAATAATAATAATAATAATATAGTTAAATATAAAAGGTTACATATAGAAAGTGCAATTTTGTCAAATTGCTGAGTGGTAAACAACTTGCCTCGGGACCCAGAAAGGCTAGGGCCGGCCCTGGGTGTGTTCAGCTTGTACATATGAGGTTCAAAACATGCACAATCACTGGTATGTCCTTTAGGACTTCCCTTAAGAAGTCAAAAATTTTCCCTATTTCTCTTCAAAAATAACACAGTTTAACATCCATATGTTGACAGACATAACAGTTCTGCTCAACAACGACCTTTAAAACAGCAGGCAAAGAGCATAAACGCTTAAAAACAGAAATCTGATTTATAACATAGCGCCATCTGCTGGTTGAATTTATGCACACAAAACACCCATGTCTCTAGATGTCCCAGTCTCACCTACAGTTAAAAATATCAAACATTTGTTAAATGGCTAAACGCATAGCCTCTAAAGCGATGATGATAAAGTTTCAGTAAAAATGCAGCATCAGGATGAAGGTCTAACGGAATGTCACGTGATGCTTCAGAAATAGCAGCACTGACCTGAGCAAAGTCAGACTTCTCTCATTATTTCTGCTCTGTCCATATTTAGCATAAGCTATAGAAGTATCGGGATAGCCTTCCATAATTAGTGCCAGAACATTATGAAATGATGTGTTCAGGAGGAGCTGTAAATATTAGAAATATTTTTAGAAGCCGCAGTGAGGGCTGGCACGGCGCCAGGCAGAATGCGGCATCACCTTCTCTCCTCCAAATGTGCGTCCTGTGCGGGACACTTTCACGCCAAATCAACCGCGGAGCTCCGGTCCTCCGCGCTGTTTTCCTCCGCTGTGCACGTATGTGTCCCGGTTTGTCCCGCGGCGGGGAGGTCTTACCTGCGGCGTGTCTGAGGTGCTGCTGAGGAGGAAGACGCTGCTGAGGAGGAAGACGCTGAGGCTCTGCAGCAGGATGCAGGGTGTGTTGAGCAGCACACACTGCAGCTGCTCACTAAACACTCCGTGCACGCAGTCTGACGCGGCTCACGTGCACGACAGCCTGCTGCAGCCTGCAGCTTCTCCAAAACCTGAACATTACTGAACTTCTGCAAACTGAACACATTTAGATTCTCCTGTCATCTGCCTCCCGTGGGAGACTTACTGAGCCAGCATGAGCTGTGAGCTTTTAACTTTTCTGACTAATCATAATTAGTTTATTGGTCATCAGGACCCTACTGAGCATGTGAAAACACCTCTATAAAGGTACAGGGTTTTTTTTGTGTGTGAAATTACAGGGGCATGTCAGCGAAAGTGACCTTGATCATTGAACATCTTGAGGCCCTGCGCATTATTTTACGGTCAACCCACACCAAAACCATCCACTGACTATGTCCATCTTTATTATACAAAAACAGTCTCTCCCTCTCTCTCTCTCTTTCTGTCTCTCTCTCTCTCTTTCATTTTGAATGCTGTATTTTGAGTACTAGCATCCACTTTTAATTAGGACATCATTGTCATTAAACAAGGTCTAAGTGTAGTGTGATTTTTACATTCTCCCCTATTGTGTGTGTGCATGCAGGTTTTATTAAACTTTATGTGTTTTGTATTGGGTAGAGAGGAGTATTCTAGCCATCAGCCTGGAGCATTCTTAAGGGGAGGGATTCCGCCCCTATAGCTCAATGCTAATTTGATTTGATTGTTAATTAATAAAGTATTTTTCTGTATATGAGCTGTGACTGGGGTGATTTCTTCTTTGCCTCTTTGACACCGGACCATACCGGTACAACAAAGGTGTTGGCAGTGTTGCATCGGCTTGTGGACTCTAAAATAACATATAAATTTAGGTTCACTTCAGTAATATCCACTCCAAGGTGCTGTCTCATCGCCAGCTTAAGGTCCTGCTGGATGAGATGGATGCGTAAATGGTGATGTGACATTAGATGGCTGAGCCGAGGAAAAGTTCTGAGGAGATTTTTTGATCTGCGTGATGAGATCAGGGATTTTCAGCAAGGATGGTAACATTCAAGTGCCCACGGATAAGAAATGGCTTTCTGACCCGGCTTTTCTTGTGGACATCATGGAGCTGCTGAATGTTTTGAATGTTCAGCTCTGAGGGAAGGATCAGATCATCACCCAGCTGTATGATCATGTCAGAGCCTTCAAACAGAAACTGCTGCTGCTCAGAAGACATCTCTCAGCAATTATAACATTCAGATATTCACAATATTATATTGATGTGCAGTTATTTTTATTGGTAATTATATTGAGTTTGCAGTCATCTTTTGGTATTTTTTTTTTTAATCAAGTTTTTTTATTGTTTCTAAAGTTCTCAGAAATTATCATGGATTAATGTCGTCCTTATACATGCCTGTCTTTCTCTCCTTTCATTCCCAATCTATATTCCTCTCTCTCTCTCTCTCATCCCCACATCCAGGGAATTTAGCCCATTTTCCCAGTCTTAGAGAGGCAGGCATGATGAAAGAGAGGGTACCTGAGTACCATGCTGTTCTGAGCAACCTTGTCCAGGAGTCTGACGGGCGCTTTGAGGACTTCAGACACAATGCAGCTGACTTTGATTTGTTTGCTCAGCCCTTCACCGTCAGCGTGGACACAGTCTGTGATGAGCTTCAGATGGAACTGATTGAGAACTCAAAAATAAGTTTGGTTCCCTTCCCTTGATAGACTTCTACAGATGTGTCCCAGCAGACAGACACCCAAAGATGCTTAAACAGACACAGGTGATGCTGTCCCTTTTTGGCAGTACCTGTGAGCAGGCTTTCAGTCTGATGAACTTGAACAAGTGGAAGCTGAGAAGCACACTGACTGACTCTCACCTACATGATAGCCTTACTTTGTCAGTAAGTCAGCTGCAGTTTTGAGAGACTTTTGCAAAGCAAGGACCAGCTTCATGTCTCTCATTAGTGGTCACTGATACTGCAGGCACTGAATGGCTGATGTTCATAAGATATACCTTCAAAAATAAAATGGAATAAGCTGAGCAGACTACAGAGTAATGGTTTTAATATTATGAAGTCATAAATGAGGGGAGCTGGGGCAACCTTTATATTTTAATATTATATTTAATACTGTATTATAAATTTAATGTAGTGCAATGTTTACTTTTGGCCCACAGCCCTCCATCAAGTTTAATTTTGCACCCTTCCTACACTGTAAATCCTAGTTGATCAATGACAAAACTTTTGCGTGGACTCCACACAAAAGTTCCAGACTGCCAAATAAACTTAAAAACTTTATGTTCACTTAACATAAATGCTCATCCCTTGTGAGCTTGACATATTTTTTTTATGTTGAGTCAACAACTTTTTATTTCTGAGTTCATACAACTTAACTCTTAAAAGCCAATACAGCTAAATTAGTTTGAGCTTAATAAACAATATAAATATTTGTTCATTGAACATATGTTTTAATGGTTGTTTTAACTCAGAAATGGTAGTAAAAATATCTACTCATTTTTTTATGTTTATCTGACAATTTGTCCCACACTGTAAATCCCAATAGTACAATCCACTCAGAAAAAAATGATTAAGGAATACTCAAAAACCCTGTAAAAGTTAATTCAACTTAAAATCTTCAAGAATCTTTAAGTACTGTCAACTATTCCACACTGCTCCTCCTTTATCAGCTGGTTTTATAATAATCGACTCATTCTTAGCTAGACAGTCTAGGGCCTGTTTCTGGAGTTTGGTCAGATTCTCCCTAACAGTTTTACCAGGTGTGGAGAACAAATTCTCAATATCAAAATCCACCTTTTCCAGTATCAAATGCCACTCGAGGCATAAAATGAGACTTAGGTCTGAAAGTTGGAGACTTGAGACCTGCTATGGGACTTGACTTAGTTGTATGTCTTTCAGGGCTAGTCCAAGTCAAGTTTCATNCTTGAGACCTGCTATGGGACTTGACTTAGTTGTATGTCTTTCAGGGCTAGTCCAAGTCAAGTTTCATGTCTTTAAAAGCAAATTGGAAGTAATGCAAAATGTTGAAATCCACCAGAACTTGGACCAGCCCCAACAGACCTAAAACAGCTGAGCGAGCTGCTCACAGGTGAATAATACAAATCTGTGGTTGTACGTGGAGGATTTCAGGGTGAATGTGTGGGAAAATGTGAAGGTGGATATTGCTGGAAAAGAGTGAGTGTGCTAGTTTAAGACTTCCCAGTCAAACTTAATTTTCTCCATAGGTCACACATAGAAGATGGCTACATCTGTCATTTTTTAGTGCCCTCAAACTCAAATTGAAAATCTTTATTTTTGCTACTATAAAGCAGACTTTCACACTGAAATCAGATGTGTAAAAAGAATTATTGTGCACATTCATAGTACTGTTTGTGAAGGTGATGATGAATCAGCCTCATCCATTTGTTGTAGTTATGTTTCCAACCTGAAAGTTAATGTACAGCAGTGCCATAAATGTGCCCCTGTCTTACTGTATATTTAAATCCTCCAGATCTGGATCAATATCTGGATC
>VXCM01007315.1:8431-44125 GCA_014773175.1 Lucifuga dentata
AAGTAATAAGAAGTTAAATGAATTCCTTGTAAAGCTTACAGTGGTTATACGCTTTAACAGCTTTTTTGTTTGTACGTTCAGAAATAGATGACATGTATTGTTTGAAACAGAGAGTCAGCTCTGTAAAATTTGGCTTTTTGTTTAAAACAAAATTAGGATTTATGAATATGAAATTTAGTCAAAACAATAAGCAAATTAACCAAATGGAATTGTGAACAGATTTCTGTCATATTCAGTGAATCCAAACAATACATTTGTCCAGAGTAATGTAAAACGAGGGTAGATGTGATCAGCAATAAATCATGACAGTTTACTCCACAGTTGTTTTGTGGGTAAGACCAAAGTAAAGGTAGCAGTGTTTCTCTGAGCTCTCCACAAAAGCTGCTGCCTACATCAGTGTCTTTGCTGAGTTTCTGATGATTAGTCGGATAAAACCTGTGAATCATCTTAAAGGATATCTCTTTGACTTTGTTAGTCAAGAAAGCCAAACTCTCTCCCAACAAATATCTCCATCAAAAGTAGACCAATCTGATAAGGCAGACGGTGTTCTTATGATGTCTTGTTGAAGAACTTGACGGATTGCCTCATTTCCCACTTTACAGCAGTGATGTGAGGATGAAGCCTTGTGAAGCTTTGAGGCTTTCTTCCTGTTTGTGCCGAAAGAAAAAAGAAATGATTTGAAGCAATGAAATCCTGGTGCACAGTGACGTCTGGTGGTTTGGTGACGTCATTGCAGCCATTCACAGCAGAATCATGGAACCAAAGCCCTGCTTCAAAACACCCCACGGATCATTTCAGTACACACTCTGCCCTATATAAAGGGAGATTTTGAGATTCCTGAATGATGATGGAGATGTAATATTTGAACATTTGTGTTCAGGTAGTTTTTCACTTTGCAGAGTGTGGTGAGCTGTAATAAAGACCATGAAGAAGAGTTTTTCCTCCTTGCACTTTTAAACAGTGTGTGGAGCTCTCCTTTGCTGCCACAAAATACAATATGTGTGGCATAAAAACAAATAATAAGATAATGATTCATCTTCAGCTACATATTGACACACGTGTCAATAAAATAATGCTGGTGTGTGCTGTCAAAATACATGTTCTAATTCATTCTTGATAGCAAACATTTTCTTACAGTGCTTTTTCACAGTCTGTTGCCATATATCCAACTCTGGGTTTATGGAGTTTAAATTCATGGTTGACATTTATGTGACAAGTGTTTCAGTTGTAGTTTGATTGTGCAGTGGTACGGTGAGACTAGTGTTTGGGAAATGATTGTGCTTGAACAGCAAAATGAACAGGAAAGTGTTTCATCAGGGATTTGTGCACTTCATTTATGTACAAGTTTTGAATTCAGAAACAGGGTCTGCTCCTGTGTGCTGGTTTTCAGTCGGCTTTGCTTGAGGATAACAATTTCACCAGCTTGTGAAAATATCCTGTCTCAGGGAAAGGTACTGACTGGCCACTTGGAACAGGTGTGGGTAGTGTACCTTACAGGTAATTCCAGTGGCTCCTCTGACCTCACCAGGTAGAGGCAGAAAGGTCAGTCAGATTTGTAGATCATTTGCACTGCAGCATCCGGTCCAGATCCGGACCCAGAGAGGCTTTAATCCGGACCGTTGAGCATTTCTTGTGATACTAATATGAACTTGTTTTTTAAGGTGAGGAGGATTTTCAGCAGCACAGCATGGACAGCTCAGCAGGGGGCGCTATAATCACATTAAGACTCACTGTGCCTGAAAATTGGCTGAGCAGACATGCTAGCAGTCAAACGTGCAGCAAAGTTACCAAATGGCTGAAAGATCAGAAAAGTTGAGCAGGAAAAGCGAGAGCTGAAGGATGAATGACGCATAAATCTGCTTTATTCTTCCAGCAGCAAAACGCTACAGACCGTGAGTCTGATCTGTTCAGTCTGTGACGTCAGAAAAAGTGGCACTTTTACTTTTTATCGTCATTTTTTCCGTTTCAGTTTTACCAAAGGTATGCACTTTAACTTTTTATGAGAATATACAAGATTTAAAAAAAAAAAAAAAAATTCTTGAAGAAAACTTTATTTTTAAGATAAATTTTTAGGTTATAAGTCATGTATAAAAATATACTTGTAACTAAGAAAAGCACTTTAAAATGTCTGATAAAATGTTGAAGTTGATGCTTCTGAATTATAGTTCTGTGTAATATCTGGTGGTTACGGGGGGTATCTGAGGAACTGGACTACCTGAGTTTTAGTTGAAGACCCTGCTGATAATATGTAAATGTGACTCGCTGCTGTGCATCAATCGTTCAGCAGAGACTGCTGTGTATTCTGGTATCTGAGCTGAGGATCCTGGTGCTGATGTAGTTCAGCTCTGTGAATCTGGGGGTCAGGATAGCAGATACAGATGGAGCAGCAACCTTCTCCAGAACAGCACCTTTTACTGCCAAGTTGTTTGCCAGTTTGGCACCACCCCATCACTCATTTAGGGACAGTCTCCTGCTATAAGCACAGCTGGGCTGACCTGAGACCCTGAAAACTCCACAGGGTTTAATCAGGTGAACTGAGTTTTCTTCAGCACAGTAAAGCACATTTGTTGGTGTTAAATGAAAAGCAGCGGCTCTCGTGCTCAAACAGCCTTTGCAGCATTGCAAAAGTGCCGCTCCACCTCCTGCATCACTGCAGCTGTGCCTGCACCGCAGACAGCTTCTCCTTTACCTACATTTATAAAATGCCACAACTTTTCAGATATACTGTATGAAAACTTCTTCAAGTTAACCAGATTCAAGTTTTTAATTCTGAGACGTTTCATCGTTCATCCAAACGGCTTCATCAGTCAGAAATGATGTTAAACCTCCAGTAACTACAGTAACTATGGTGTCACATCACAACTAACCTGCAATTTCAAATAAGTAGTTGTATTATTCACATTTTTTTTTTAAATGCGTGATGTAAAATGCATTATTCAAATATCAGTGAATACATTTCAACTAGTAAATTTCAACATGTACTTTTCAGTGGTCCCCTGGTTGGACAGAACCTGTCCTGAAATCTCTGGAGGGAAGACAGCAATGCACTATAGGTAGATTGTATCTGAGACTCCACTTCTGTTGAGGGACTTTTTGTGGATGTTATCAGCTCTGAGGTTTGTCCTAGCGACCTCTGGACCACGACGTTCAAAACGTGTGTGACGCAAAGAATATGTCTGAGGTCATTTGTTGGCGCTGTGATCACGGCTCTCAGCTCGTTTGTAGTTCCACTCAGAGAATTGAGAACTGTTTCTGTGGCTAACTGCATTTAGCAGCAGGTCTCAGCTAGATATGCATCCGTGTTGACGGACGTCCAGATATCTGCTGCAGAGACATGCCTCAGCGCGGCCTTCTGTCTGCTGGCCTCCATAGACTGTCTTCCTGTACTGAGATCCACAGTACAGTGGGATTCTTTGACCACTCGAACCTTTGAAATAATCAGAGGTTGGCACCGGTCCGTTATTCTGTCCGTTAACGAAGTTACTTTTTTGAGAAACGGAATAACGGACCCGTTAGTTTTTTATTTTTTTTACTTTAACGGACCGAGTAACAGAAGTTACTTTTTTGGTCCGCTACTCCGCTGCTTTTTGCTCCGCTCAGCTTCATTTGTGTCAGTGCTATTAGCGCTGAAGACACTGGACAGCAGACGGTGATGTCCCGCCGCACACTCGGCCGGAGGATCATCAGCCACAAGGAGCTGGAGCAGCAGCACCAGGTAGGCTATCCTACCAGATTATTAGGCTTTATTTTTCACAAGGATTGTCACGTAATTCAATGGATACATTTATGCTTTAATATAAATACAGGCATATAATTAATATAATAATATGCCTGTAATTAATTACTAATTAATAATTATAGTACAGGGCAATCGCTAGCATGCCGAGGACATGGAGGACGTCAAGGAGTGAACCTCGTCTCCGATAAGCTCCACTTTTAACCTTTTTAAGCGCTTTATTATTTTTTTTTCTTCTCTCTGTATAATAAAAAATATGTGACTTCATTTAATAAAAGTAGAGGAATAATGGAGTAACAACTTCTGTTATTTTTTTTTGACAGAGAAACAGTCTAATGGATAACGAAGTTCCTTTTTTTGACTAATGGAGTAAAGGTAACGAAGTGACTTTTTTGAGTAACGATGACCACCTCTGGAAATAATGATGTTAACATGTCTCCTGAATCATCCTCAACCTGTGAAAATGGCTGCACTAGTCCTTTAAATCATGTCCAGTCTGAAAAGAAAAAGTCATATCAGTATTTATGCTGATAACGAGGTAAATATGATGCGTGGTAAACAGCAGGCAGACACGGGTTTAAAGATTCATTTTCTCCCTGCAAACATTCAACAAGTGGAAAAACGCCTACAGTAATTGCAGTGACACACACACACAGCCCACTCAGCACTGCTGAGACCTGTCTTAAAGGAACAGTACTGTGGATTCCGCTGTGGAAGCCCACGGAAGCTTAACGTCATATTTATTATAATAACATTATAATCCTAAAAGAATAAAACCACCAGAGGGACCAGATGACAGCATGAAGTGTTTTCATCATGGCAGGAAGACATGCTGCTGTTAAAAGATGATTCCTGTACACACACACACGAGATTATGTTAGGTCGTGATCTTTTCGGGTGCTGGTGTTTGTGGATACAGACTGAACGTTAGACGGTTTAGTTTACCGCCACACGGTGGCAGCAGACCCACTTCCTGCATGTCAGGTTCAAGGCCTGATAAAGGGCTTGGACGTGACGGCTTCATTGGTATGAAAGCCGAGTGGGTGCATTGATAAAACGTCACGGCAACACGGCGTCACGCTACATAAGCGCTGTGACGACTGAAACTCATTTCTTACCTTCATCACGTCGTCCTGTTATGAATCATGAGCTGCTTCATATTTAAAACGCACCTGAACCCCTAATTCTGCTTTAGAGCTCCACACACTAATATAACACACACACACACACACACACACACACACACACACACACACAGGTGGGTGTGTGTGTGGGTCTTGAATATTTGCTTTTAAACTATTAAGAGATTATCAGTAACGTAACATGTATGAAAATTGAATATATTAAGCTCAAACATACAAAATGGACGGTATGGTCCTTTAATGTAAAGAAAGTATGATTGTTTATGGATTTGAAGAAAATGAAGGATTGATCAGCTTTTAACTGAGAGGAGAATCCTGTATGGAGGAGCAGCGAGTGTCAGATGTCTCCTGCAGGACATGAAGGTGTAGCACAGCTGCTGCCTCAGTCCTTCTACTCAGCAGCTTCTAATGTATAATAATCAGTGTCTAATGAAGTCCAGGAGAAGGATCTTTAGCAAAAGGCAAATAGTCTTTTGAGAAGCACTCCTGTGGAGAAATTCTTCCTCTGCATTCTGATTATAAGAAAGAGAGCCATAAGGAGCTGTAGAAACTCCAGACCAGCACAGGGTTCGAACCCGGGGCCTTAATGGGAAGCAGCAGTGTGAATGGCGTCTTCACCAGGTTATGAACGTCCGTCCACTAAGTTCCATCAAAACTGTTTCTGATCCTCCTGAGTAATTCTGCAAACAGCAAACCAACATGCTGTGGCTGTAATATAACTAAAAGTAAATTCTAACATTTGTTTTGTGAATTTTTTTGGCAGAAGATGTGATCTAATCTTAAGGCCGTGCAGGTCTTCCTGTCGCTCTGAGTGAGAGCCAGTGCAATCATGAACAGCTGGAGGTGTTAAATCACCATCCGCACATAATGTCTCTAATGAAGCATGTGCTGATTGTGTGTGGAATCCTCAGAGTCTTTGTTCTGCTGAAGGTGTGAAGGCCCACAGCAAGAAGTACCACCTTCATTACAGACCCGTCCTCCAGATTATCAGCTCCCATTATTTTCTAATCTTGAGTCTGTTTGCATTGGTCATGGTGAGGGGAGGGGCTTAGTGTTTAGCTCTGTTGCCCCTCAGCAGGAAGTCCTGGGTTCAGATCCGACTGGTTCTTTCTGTGTGGAGTTTGCACGTTCCGCTTGCGTGTTGGTTGCTGAAATGGAAACCCTGAGTTGACTGAATGTGTATCCGTGTGTGACAGCCCTGACTGGCTGACGACCTGTCCAGGTAGCTTGCCTATTGTCCAGCAACCGCTGGGATAGGCTCCAGCCCCCTCAACCCTGATTAGGATAAGCGGGTATGGGACATGGATGGATGATCGGGGATGAGTTTGTTTTATACACTTTTTGGTGGATGCACAGTGTTTGGTGTGAACGTGAATCCGCAGAGAGCAGAGTGGGAGGGGCTGAGAGAGACGCAGTCAGAAACATGAACATTTCTGCATCGTTCCAAACTTTTGAACACGAGTGTAAAAACAGCAGCACGCCAGATGATTTAGATTTATTTAGATTTGCTGTAATATGAGGCTGTTTCAGCTTGTTGTTGTTGTTTGACTGACCAGACCTGACGTGATGAAGTTTTAATTTGCATTCTAAACCAGGCAGGTGTGTTCGGAGAAACCCCCTCATCTTCTGTCCATAGCAGAGCGTGGTGTTTGTAGCTATGCGCCAAGCTGCAGGTGGAGCCTCATCATTGGTTCTTTTTCAGGAATGTTTGGGCTCATTATGCTGCTGGATGACCTGTGACCTCCAACTGAGATGCAGATTTCTGATACTGGGCTACTTTTCACATTGATGGGCTTTGGTAGACAGTAACGTAACCCCAAATCTTCACTCAGCCTCCTCCATGTTTCACAGCAGGGATAGAGGTCTTTTTTTTGTTTGTTTTTTAAGTTTCATGCTTTGTTGTCTTGAACGCAGAGTTGGTTTGATTTTCAAAAAAGCTAGAATTGTATTTGATCTACCAAAGGATATCCTGGCGGAAGAGCCGTGAGTTGTTGTCAGCATGCATGTCCAGGAGGTTTTAGCTGTTTTTTTCTGGGTCATCTGCCCATTTTCATTCAGACAGACGATGGTGAGACGTGAAGCTGTTGCACACTGAGCGTGAAGCTCAGCTTGGATCTGTTTTGAAGATTTACTTTTTTTTCTCTCTCTCTCTCCCTCCATCATTCCAGTGATCTTGCTCTTTAATCTTGGGTAAATTTTCCACTCATGGCCTCATCCAGGGATGTTGGCTGTGGTCCCATGGGCCTGAAACTCACTGATGATGTTGGTCACAGGAGACACTCTTTTTGCCTTTAATTTAACCAGGCTGGCTGGTACCGTCTTTCTAATCTCCTCAGTAACAAACAGCATGACAACTTTTATCCATTCACTTTGGCTGACTCAGTCATTATAAGACTGAGAACACCTGCTATTATTATAAAGACTTATTATTTTATTATAAAGATTCCTATTATAAAGCAGCAACCAGCAAAAGTTTTTCATTTTTAGTTGACAGGTGATTTAAAGGATTCATTTGAATAATATATTGGATTAGATTTAATTTTCTCCCTGCCTGACCCAGCCATATTGTGTTAGCACTGCTGCACATCAATACAGGGGGACTGTTAGTGATCCCACCTAAATGTTCTGCGTCTCCTTTAGCTCTAAGTGCTTGTCTGGTGGTTGAAGGTTTAATCCTCCTGCCTCGGGAAATATTTCCTCTTGGCAAGTGTTCAACATAATTCCATTATGAACCAGGAAAAGCCTCTCAAATAAATGGCTTCTTATTGTTTCAAGTGGAGCTGAAGCCAAGATGCTTTCTGAATGAACAAGCGTCAGACATTAAATCTGTGCTTCTGCTGGACTTTAAAACTGAAACGCTCCATGTTTCAATTCCTGTCCTTTAAGCTGACAGCTGTGACTCATCACACGGTTTATTTAGGGTTTGTGTTAATAATCGTGCTGTGCATTGAAGGATTTATCTTTCTGTGCACCATACAGTAACATATCTTTAATTCCACTTATTAAGGACTAATAGTGATAACGTCTGTGAGCATTAGATCTGTCCTCTGTGTGAGGATCTGCTCAGTCAGGAAGTCATCTCAGGCTTCTGTCACCATCAGTTATCACCTTTGCTTTTAGCCAAAGGAAATCTGACTCATCTGTGCAGCAAAAAAAAAAAAANAAAAAAAAAAAAACAAAAAAAAACTTTGTGTTTGATAAGTCAGACATAAAATAAAGGTGTACCTAACCCCTTTTTAATTTTTTTTTAAATACTCCATTCAGAAGCATAACTGAAGCACTCTAAATGCATATTCGCCCCCACACCTTCAGTCTGGGTTTCTTCTGTATTTTATAGTTCTGCAACGCTTAGTGATATCATGCAGGTGTCACAGCGTGGAGCTTTTTATACCAGCAATACTTTATCCCACTATTAAAGGACCATGCCACCCATTTTGCATGTTTAAGCCTAATACATTCAATTTTCATACATGTAATGTTACTGACAATCACTTCCCAAAGCATACTACTGGAGCGGTGAATTAAAAATGTTTTTCCTACCTTCCAGACCTCCATTGGTTTCAGTTCATTCTGCTGTTAAAATCAACTTGTTGATACTTGAAACGTTCTTGGGATAGGTAATCCATCATCACCAACAAGACGTGTATTCAGGTTTTTTAGAAGTTATGTAATTTTAGTGTTTAAGCTCAATAAAAAGCATGGAGTGAATGTATGCCTCCACCGGGGAATATAGTCCCAAAAGAAGACCTGCGTTTATGGAAAAATTTAAAGGACCATGACTTCATAAGGCTGTATAACTATTAGCAGGAGAAACATGGATTTTTAAGGTGGGTGTATCGCTTGAATATTTGATTTTGAAAGATTAAGAGATTTTGCAAAATATCAGGAAAGCTGATATTGTCACCCAGGTAACAGCAGCAATCAGCAATAAAAGGTCCAATTAAAAGTTCAGATTGTCCAGGAGAGATCTCTGAAAACAGATTAACACAGTATTATCCAGCTAACGGTTCTCTGGAATCACATCAAAACAGGTAAAACAATGGGAGTCTCTGATACTGTACTTACTGTAAATGTAGGGCTCCAAGGGGAAACATCCGGGATGCTCCTTTACACACTCACTCACTGCCATGCCAGTCCTCTACCTCCTCCCTGGCGTTGAGAAAACGAGCCCTCAGAAGCCAGCAATGTTCGGCCACACACCAATGCACGCACGTGCACGCGTGTACACACACACACACACACACACACAAGGTTGCTTTTGTGCCTTTTAGGCCGGTTTCCCACGCTAAGCATTAGCATTGCTGCTGAGCTCGGCATCCAGTGCTCTGAGTCTGAACAGCACCGCTCAACAGGCTGACAGGAAGCTCTCGTTGCTAATGACATGTTGACTGTTGCCATGGGCGATCTTTGCAAATGGGTGGTCCAAATCGGGTTTCCAAGTCAAATTGGGTAGCAACATGCAGACCCAGAGGATGGAGATGTTTGACGGAGCTGCCGCGGACGGACCGGATGAGGACGAGCAGGCCAGCGCCGTGTCAATGCTCACGGGAAGCTAAGTAAGGCCGGTTTGATATGCTAAGCATTGAGCGGTGCGCTGACCTGGGTGTTCCATTATTGTGTATTGGGAGCGTGAGTCCTGACGTGGCGCTAAAGTACAACCAAATTCAACTCTGAAACCTGGAAACCCTTGACCACTGACCTTTCCAACGCACAACCAGAGAACAGCTGTAAGCAGAAGCTCCACAGCGATGGAGGAGAAACTCATAACCTGTAGAGTGGCGACTCAAGGTTTTTTCACTTTCCGTCTCCGACTGAGACTTTGCTGCGACATAATCTGAAGTAGCTGTTTTAAGCTGAATTTAATTTTTTGTTTGATACGATTTTATGTCTTGATCCCAGGTTTTACTGTACGGCGTGTTGGATTTTAGTAAGTTTTTTATTTGGAACGCCCAGGTTAGCGTAACCTGGGCGTGAGCGTTGACACGGCGTTGGCCTGCTCGTCCTCGTCTGGTCTGTAGCTCCTGGAACCTCCTCACACCGCGCAGTCCTTCCTCGTTTGTCTCCCTCTCCTGCCTCGCCAGTCANCTGGAACCTCCTCACACCGCGCAGTCCTTCCTCGTTTGTCTCCCTCTCCTGCCTCGCCAGTCACACACTAAAAACAGCCTGTCTGTCCGCCAACGCAGAGCTGTGATGGACGTGGTTCCAGTCAGTCACTGATCCGCACAATAATCAACACGCACAAAACATCCTCCAACCATCAAAACACATCACGCAATCAAAAGAAATAACTTACTAAAATCCAACATGGGATCAAAGACATAAAATCATATCAAATAAAAAATCAATTCAGATTGAAGTAGCTACTTCAGGTTACTTTGACACATGCAAACTACACCAACGCATAACGTCTATTTATAGATTTGAAGCAGAGGAAGCCGGTAAGAGCCTATCCCAGCGAGAGGCAGGTACACCCTGGACAGGTCGCCAGTCTGTCGCAGGACATTTTTAATATCAGAACATTTTCTAATGCTTTACTAATTTTCAATTTACTGAGATTTTTTTTTTTTTTTTTTNATTTAACATCTGTCCAGGGACTACAGATGAAAAATATCCTTTTGGCTAATTCTGGCTCATTTACAGCAATGTTTATTAATGTGCATGGTCCCTGCCAAATTAACCAATAAATAAATAAATGTAGTAATGATTCTGGTGTGTTTTCATATTCCACTGAAATACATTTCTGTTAACGTCTGCAGTGTAATGTGAAACAGAACACAGTTAACAGAATATATATTTTATAACTGCTGTACAAACATCATATTAGATTGACACTATTCTGTTAATGGACCATACCACTCATTTTGCAGGTAAAGGTAAGAAAAACATTTTAAATTCACCATTCCATAGTATGCCTTGGGAAATGATTGTCAGTAACATTACATGTATGAAAATTGAATATTAGGCTCAAACATGCAAAATGNGGAAATGATTGTCAGTAACATTACATGTATGAAAATTGAATATTAGGCTCAAACATGCAAAATGGCTGGTATGGTCCTTTAAAGTCTTTTTCACTGTGAGCAGCATAGCTCAAACAGCCAGCCTGATATGAAAACAGCAAACAGTGTGTATGACCCCATGACCTTTCCTGTAATAGCTTCTGTAGGCCAAACAGTCACTTTTCAATGGATCTTTCAGTTTCTAACGTGTGCTTCCTGTCTGCTTTCGCCTGCAGAGCTACAGGGACACCCTGCAGACTCAGGTGCTGCAGTCAGCGCCACACCAGCCCGACTCCGTCAGGTTTGGTGCCGACCTCTCAGAGGGAAAACTCAGCGACTTCCAAGATGAACAGATAGGACAACTCTACGAACTGCTGCTGGAATCCACCAAACCCAGCAGACAGTTTGACATTCAAGAGGACTCATCCACAAAATGACAAAACAAAAGGATGATGGGATGAAGAGTAGCTTTTAAGAATATTTGACTGTATTAAAGTGCCATGTAATCTCTGCATTCCTGTCCTTGTCTCTTTTTGACGTCTGCGACAATCTTCCTCATGCAGCACCACAGTGTGAAACAGTATCCGACCCCTCCTGATTTCACCTATTTGTGTGTATCTCATACTAAACTGTCAGACCTTCACACAAAATTTAACATCAAACTAGAGATGGCAGTTTCTGCACCCAGGATCGATACATTTTGAAGACATTCGAAACTTCTGGTTTTGAAGCAGGGTCTACGACGCTGTCTGGAAACATCAGTCACATGACCACCATGTCCGCGTTCCAGCATTCTACAGTTGCAGTTCAGGTTTCTGCCAGCAGGCTGTGCGCAAGCAGCGTTAGAAATGTTCAAAACGCTTCGAAACAACGTGTTTCAAACATATCGAAACTCTTTTGAAGATTGGAAATTGCCATCCCTACATAAAACAAAGGCAACCTGAGCAAACACAAAATACAAGTTTTAAATGATAATTGTATTTATTGAANCATAAAACAAAGGCAACCTGAGCAAACACAAAATACAAGTTTTAAATGATAATTGTATTTATTGAAACAAAAAAGGTTATGTAATACCAATTAGGCCTGTGTGAAAAACTTTACAGCTAGTTGTGACTTTAGCAGCAACAACTGAACCAAATGCTTTGATAATTCCAGATCATCTCTGACGTCGCTGTGTGGAGTTTAGTTCCTCTTCTTTACTAAACTGCTTTAATTCAGACACTTTGGAGGTTTTCCAGCAGGAACGGCCTGTTTAAGGTCCTGCACCATCTCAATGGGGTTCAGGTCAGGACTTGGACTAGGACACTCCAAAACCTTCATGTTGTTCCTTCTGATCAATTCAGAGGTGAACTTGTTCTGATGCTTTGGATCGTTGTCTTGCTGCAGAACCCAGTTTGAGCTTCAAATCACAGACTGATGACCTGACGTTCTCCTTCAGGATTCTCTGCTAGAAAGCAGAATTCATGTTTCCTCAATTATGGTGAGTCGTCCAGGCCCTGAAGCAGCAAAGCAACCCCCCACCATCACACTACCACCTCCATGCTGAGCGTAGGTATGGTGTTACTGTGGAATGCTGTGATTGGTTGATGCCAGATGTATCGGGACCCCTGTCTTCCACACAGTTCTGCGTTCCTTTTTTTTTCTCCTCCTTTTTTTTCACAGTTCTACTTTCCACTCATCTGTTCATAGAACATTCTCCCAAAAGGTCAGAGGTCATCAAGGTGTGTTGTGGCTAAATTTAGACGAGCCTTCATGTTCTTCTGGGTTAGCCGTGGTTTTCACCTCGCCACTCTCCCATGGAGGCCATTTTTGGCCCGTGTCTTTCTAATAGTAGAGTCATGACCTCTGACCTTTATTGAGGTGAGAGAGGCCTGCAGCTCTTTTGATGTTTCCTTGGCTTTTTGTGACTTCCTGGATGAGTCGTCGCTGCTCTTGGAGGAGTTTTGAAGGTCGTCTCTCCTGTGAAGGTTCACACTGAGCCAAGTTCTCTCCATCTGAAGATAACGGCTCTCTGTGGATCTTTGGAGTCCCAAAGCCTCAGAAACGGCTTTGGAACCTTCCAGACTGATATATACAATCAGCTTCTTCCTCAACTCTTCTGGAGTTTCCTTTGATGGAGGTGTCGTCGTTGCTGGCTGAGACCTTTTAGCTACTTCCTGCTTGTGAAAAATGGTGTATTTAAGTGATGATGTGATGAACAGGGCTGCTATAATCAGGTCTGGGTTTGTCTAGTCCAGCTGCAGCCAGTTATCAGTGCAGTCTGGTATTTTTTGGATTTAGTAACTAAGGGGGTGAATACTTTTTCACACAGGCCTAGTTGGTATTACATAACCTTTTTACTTCAACAAATAAAGTTATCATTTAAAAACTGTATTTTATATTTACTCAGGTTGTTTTATGTTAGATTTTGTTTGAAGATCTGAAACAGTTTATATGAGATACACACAAAAAGAGAAGGAATCAGGAGGGAGTCGAATATTTTTTCACAGCGCTGTACCTTGCTGTGGCACTAAGTCGTTTCCTTAATCAGCTTAAACTCTTGCATGGTACAGAGTTGACGGTCATAAAACAAAAGGCAGAGATTCTCTTCTCAGCAGATCAAGTCAGTCAGGCTCTTTCAGCCTTGTCCATGCTGAAGTATGAACAATAGGCGTGAAGTGTGGAGGTGGAGAGAGAGACAAGGCATCACTGTTTACAGTCAAGAGAAATGTCGAAATACTTGATTCATACTGAGTTCATAAATCACATTTAGTGTTCTGGAAATAATAGTCACTCAGACAAATGTATTGATGACTGCTCTGTATATTTTCACACATTTATTGTTCAAAATACAGAGTTACTTTTTAAAAATGGCCTAAGAAAATTTCCTTATACACAGTGGGGTCCAAAAGTCTGAGACCACTGTGGAAATGCTTCTATTTTTCATTCTATTTGAATTTAATCCAAGATTTTTCATTCCAAATGATAATATAATCTTAATTAGAGTGAAAAGTTGAATCTTTGAAAAATGTCCATGAATGTCAGAATATCTTAGTATTTGGTACCTTTAGCTTTAATGACAGTGTAATACCGAGATATTCCTCTCAGTCACTTACTCTTCGGGTTGTGTGTCAAGTACAGCACAGGGACGATTTCTCCTGTCTTAGTTTTTTTTTTTTTGTTTCTCAGCCCGTCACTTCTACCTCACAATCTTCCGTTCCGCTTCCCCCCGTTACTCTCCCTCTCTCCCTCAAAAAAAATCACTCCACCAACCCATCACTCTCAAACAGCCGTCTTCATGGGCAAATACCTAGTCCCTTCATAAATGCAACACAAACATTAAAATAACATATATTCCTTTTTTATATATAAATTCAAAGAAAAATAAAACATAAACTCAGATTCAGAAAAAATAAATCTAGTCTTACAACAGCATCATGGACTCCACACATCTGTAAAAACCTGATGAGCCAAGTTATCAGCATGATGTGACGATGTTCCACAGAGCTTCTTCATGTCAGACTTTCTGATATGTTTAAATGAAAAACAGCAAGGATTTTACGTGATCTTAGACTTTTGGACTCTGCTGTACATGTGGCTTTTATTTTTATTGTCCAGCAGACTGGCTGACGTCTGCTGTTGTTTTCAGGGCTGACATTAAGTCAGTTTGGCTGTTTGCTAAAGTCTAGTCTAACGTCTTTTTCAGCTGACCTGTAGGCAGCAGCCTGACTGTAAGGTTTGACTGGCTTATCATTCAGACAGCAAGGTCACTTTAAAAATACAAACTTCCATTTTTCCCCAGATAGTTGCCCAAATTAAACGCCATTCCCAAACAGTGAGGGAGGAGTGGAAGTGGATAGCAAGTCTGACCTCTGACCCCGAATCAGAAGCACTGTCCGAAACGTCATGCAAAAATCATCTTCAGTCTTATTACTTCATTAAATATCATGTTCAGGCACATGAACATTTGTAACGGAATATGAAATTAAAGGACCATACCACAATTTTGCATGTTTGAGCCTAATATATTCCTAATATATTCATACATGTTGCATTACTGACAATCATTTCCCAAAGGATAAAACCATATTTCAGCTTTCCTGATAATTTGCAAAATCTCTTAATCTTTCAAAATCAAATATTCAAGTGATACACCCACCTTAAAAATCTATGTTTCTCCTGCTAATAGTTACACAGCCTTATGAAGTCATGGTCCTTTAAATTTTTCCATAAATGCAGGTCTTCTTTTGGGACTACATTCCCCAGTGGAGGCATACATTCACTCCACGCTTTTTATTGCGCTTAAACGCTAAAATTATGTAACTTCTAAAAAAAACCTGAATACACGTCTTGTTGGTGATGATGGATTACCTATCCCAAGAACGTTTCAAGTATCAACACGTTGATTTTAATAGCAGGATGAACTGAAACCAAAGGAGGTCTGGAAGGTAGGAAAAACATTTTTAATTCACCGTTCCAGTAGTATGCTTTGGGAAATGATTGTCAGTAACGTAACATGTATGAAAATTGAATATATTCAAACTTGGGCTCAAACATGCAAAATGGCTGGTATGGTCCTTTGAAGTGAAGTTGTTCCAGGGTCATTTCATTAATTTGGTTAGATTGGTTCCCAACAGGAAGTTCATGAGGTCTTGAAAAATTCTCCAGGTAAGTCGGCTTTGAGCTCATACATTCCTTTCATTGGAAAAAAAAAAAAAAAAAAAAAAAGTTTCCCAGAAATCCCTTATTTATTTAAAAAGAATTAAATCATATAAACAGTCCCATTTACTTCACTGCATTTCACGTGGGCCACAGTGGAGCTGTTGATTTGAATAGATACTATTCATTCCAATTTTCTGACCATAAATAAATTGAAAATAAAATTATCAAACAGTGTTAATTGGTAATAACTTTGTAGACTCAATTTAAACATTTACATTATAGGCGTACGACTTACAGTTATGCAAACATGAACTTGCTGACAATAACATATAACATGTTTATAATAATGTATGTAGACAAACAGTGGTGCTTTCCTTATATGAGTCATCCTAATGGTGAATTTAAACAATGCCACATGACTTTACTGCAAAGAGATATAAGCAGCAGCACAGATTGAGCACTGTTATCTAAAGACAGCCAGATCCAGCATGACCGATGAATCAATTATTACTGGTAAACACTCTGTTATTAGTATGAAATTAGAATACTGAAGAACAAACACGGCTGACAATAGTTAATAATGAGACAGAATCACGCTACGTGTAACAGCAGGCACTGAAGTGTTAGCATCCTTCATAAAGTTAAAGATTTTTCTGATATTAAAATATGATTTTCAGATTTTTTGTTTTAAAGCTCCACGCTGTTTCAGTGGCTGTAATTACTGTCAGCAGTCATACTCAACTTATTATTCTGCTGTACCTCATTATGCTGCATGTACAACTCATACATCACTTATTAGACTTTTTGAGTTATAAAAGTCAAAACAAATCCCAATAACATCATTGTAGTTATACGTCAAACATGCTATACATTTCACTTTCATTCTAATTTCAGAATACTCTGTACTGCAATACAACTAACCACACATAAGGTCACAATGATGATATGTACAGATGACATGTTCAGGTTATATATATTCACTTTATTCCCAGTGTATTTTTGCTCATTACGTTAATCTGGACAGTCAGATATGTAATATTATACAACAGTTAGTTCCGACCAAGCATTTTGATCGGACAAGAGGCATTCCAGGAGTGCTGATATTGGAGTATAACAGCACTGGGACTTTTAACTATACGTATCACTCCGCTTTACAGATGTTCTAATAACCGTTAATTAGCCTACATTAACTGAGACCATTGAAGGCAGGAAACGATGGAGTAACGTTCTGTCTGATCAGGCTATGAACTCATCACAATCACACATCAGAGCCCTGCAGTCCAAACCCAACCCTTAATGAAATTCTCAGCTCCAGCTGGACCTGAGGCCCGCAGCCTTTTTTTTTTTCATCAGAACCGGAATTTTGGCTCTTTTCAAAGTAAAAGTAGCATCTTTCAGCTGCTGCTGCAGCGTTCAGAAAACAGTGACACTGCAGTTTCTGAGCACCAACACGCGAGGCAGCATCAGGAGGCGTGTTATGATGTGAGTGGAGAGAGGAGGGAAAAAANAAAAAAAAAAAAAAGCCCAACCTGGGCCGAGCTGGTGTTATGAAATTCAGCTCAAACTTGGCTGATTTGTAAATTTCCTCGGTGCGTCCCGAGCCGTGCAGGGCTCTATCACACACACCACTAAAGCTACTGTCAGCAGACTCTTATTTCACTGGAAACATATAGATATGATCATACAAAACAGCTGGCCTGTGGTAACATGTACACAAAGTAGCCAGCAAGCTAGTCTGCAGGAAAATGTTTGTGTTGCTTAGCAACAGTCCAGCTNTACACAAAGTAGCCAGCAAGCTAGTCTGCAGGAAAATGTTTGTGTTGCTTAGCAACAGTCCAGCTATGTAACTATTTGTGTTGGCGGAGCCAAATAAATGATAATAAATAAATAATAATTTGTTGTCTTAGTACTTTTAACTCATAAATGGCATTTGTAGAACTGTTGTATAAAAGCAATATCACGAGGCCTACAACTGAATCACAGCTGTGCTGATATTACAGCACGACCTCGTGTGATATTGCTTAATTAATAAGTATGACCTATGAAGCTATCATATGTACACCATTAAAACTACCTGACTAATATCGTGAAGGTCTCCTCATGCCGCCAAATCAGCTCTGAGCGTGGAGGCATGGACTCCACAGACCTCTGAAGGCGTCCTGTGGGATCTGGCACCAAGACGTTAGCAGCAGATCCTTTTAGTCCTGGAAGGCTGGATTTACACTACAAGTCTTGATGCTCAATTCTGATCTTTTGCTTATATCTGATTTTTTGTTCAGTGTATTTACATTTTCTTTAAGCGGCTCATATCTGAGACCTGTATTTACACGCTTTGACCTCTGACCTGTAGCAGCAGGATGCAGCTGCTCACATTTCTGAGACACAAGTAAAGAAAATGCTTCAATGACTAAGATGAGAGAAGTATTTAAAATCTGATCAGCAGGTTAAAACTTTCACATGCAGAGAGAAACATCTGATATGTTGTGTGAGCATTTATCTCTCCATCAGGACACGTATGTTCATCGTTAATCATGGAGGAGAAGCAGGTGGAGTTGGAGTTTTGCCGCTGTAACAGGAGCCTGTTATCACACGCTAACATGTCTATTTGACATAAACACACATCAGCATGTCTGATATATATAGTACGTCCTCCATTTCTGTTTGCAGAGAGTGTCATCATATTGATGCTGACATCATCATATGCAGATAAAGCAGAACGTTACGTAGGAGTCAGAATGGGAAGGAAATTCTGATCTGTGGATTTAGACAGCAGTCACATTGGTGGATATCCGATACATATCTGATTTATTTCCACATATGCAAGTGACCCAAATCAGATCTGAGAATATCTGATTCCATGTGGCTTTTTACCATTTACATCTTCAGGAAGGGTGTCTGATACGTGTCACATGAGCAAAAGAGCAGAATCAGGTCACGTGTGTGATTGTGTAAATCCAACCTAAGTTGCAAGGTGGGGCCTCCATGGATCGGACTTGTCTTTCCAGCACATCCTACAGATGCTGGATTGGATTGAGATCTGGGGAATTTGGAGGTCAAGTCAACACCTTCAACTCTTTGTCATGTTCCTCAAACTGTTCCTGAACAATGTAAGCAGTGCAGCAGGATGTGTTATCCTGCTGAAATAGGCCATGACATCAGGGAATACTGCTCCATGAAGGCTGAACTTGGTCTGCAGCCATGTTTAGGTGCTACGTGTCAAAGTAACATCACATGAATCAGGACCCAGCAGAACATCAGATCATCACCCTGCCTCCACCGGCTCATCTTCTTCCCATAATGCATCCTGGTGCATCTCTTCCCCAGGTAAACCACGCACACACCTAGCTGTCACATGATGTCAGGGAAAATCTGATTCATCAGACCAGGACACCTTCTTCCATAGCTCCACAGTCCAGTTCTGATGCTCACATGTCCATTGTAGGAGCTTTGGGTGGTGGACAGGGGTCAGCATGGCGCTCTGAGTGGTCTGCGGCTACGCAGCTCCATACGCAGCACGCCGCCATGCTGTGTGTTCTGACACCTTCTCTCATAGCAGAAGCCATTTTTTCTGCTGTTTGTGCTGCAGCAGCTCTTCTGTGGGATCAGACCAGACGGGCTAGTCTTCACTCCCCACAACCATCAGTGAGCCTTGGGCACTTATGACCCTGTCACCGGTTCACTGGTTGTCCTTCCTTGGACACTTTTGGTAGCTATTGACCTGCATACCAGGAACGCCCCCCATGACCTGCCGTTTTGGAGCCGCTCTGACCCAGTCAAAGTGGCTCAGATCCTCACGCTGCACATTTTTCCTGCTTCAACACATCAACTTCCTGCTGATATAGCCACACCTTGATGATCACTTCACCTGTCAGAGGTTTTAATGTACATTTGTAGTTTGCTGCATATAATTTGCTGTTAAACATAAGTTAGTTACTGTAACACATCCAGGTTATAAGTTACTACGATGCATTATCAACATGTACGTTTCTTTAGGAAATGCTTTTCTAAGTAAACTGAGGTCTCAGTAACATGATATACTGTAAATACAAATCAGTCGCTGGAAAGTCTACGCCGACAGAAACTTCTCTGAAGTGACACAACTCTCTGATGGACTGAGCTGACGTCGTTCACACCACTTTGAAAAGTCCACATCCAAAACATGGAGTTTTCCAATTACCTGCTATAATTGTCTGGGTTTTGTTCCAGCACACGCCTGTGTTTTCTGTATTCAATTCCAGGTAAACTAACAAAGAGGAATGCACTCCATGTTGACTTCAGGGGTCACAGGTCACATGATCAGCAGTGACTCATGCTGAAACAAATCCATGTAGGCTGAACAGCTGTGCTTATATGTGTGTGTGTGTGTGTGTGTGCATTGTTTCTGATGCTGCCTTGTGTTTTGGGTTGTGTTGTTTTATGAAGAAAGCTCTGTGCTGCAGCTTTCTTTTCTCCGTTTATTCTGACAGAAAGTAAAAAGAAATCAAATAAAAATCCTCCAGCAGCTCCTGCAGAAAACAAATAAAAGAAACCGGAAACATTCGCACTAACTTAATCCGTCTAAATCTAAACACATTTAAGGGCCAATCCGTAAAAAACAGGTTACAGAAGATAATGTCGTGCCATATTTGATAAAATGTCATACTTTGACGGCTCAGAAAACAGAGATTATTTGGGATAAATGTTTGGGGACGGACAGAGAAAATTTGCACCCATCTCTCCCACAGGAACACACGATAAAACGAGAGAGGAAAGGTGCAGGAGGAAACGCTGAATCACATCAGCATTACACAGTAAACATAAAGGAGGCTTCAGGTAGTCACTTCCATAAATATTACAAAAGAGGACAGATTTGGTGTGATTATATAAACTTAGAAAGGTGTATGAAGGTTATGTGTGAGAGTGTGTGTCACCTGCTCAACAGAACGATGACTCAGCCCTTCAGTTCACTGATGGTGGTAACTGTTGCCTAAATGTGGGCGTGATGAAGGTTTTCTGGTGAATTCATTAATTTTATCAAGTCAATATTTTATTAGTAGTGATTTTGATTCCAACTGTGAGAGGAGCAAAGTGTCATCTTACATTCAGGCCAACGTGGGATAACCTAAACGATCATACGACGATCCTGCATGTTTTTAGCCCTATATCTAATCTGCATACATGTTACGTTACTGACAACTATTTCCCAAAATATACTACTTTAAATACTTTTTAACGACTTTTTTTCCATCACAAGAAGAAGGATATTGTGATGATTACTGGCAGATAGACGACTCAAATGCAGGAATCAGTCGGGTAACGAAGAATCAGTTCAGTAATCCAAGTTTAATTGCAGGTCATACACAGGAAGTCAGTCCGATAGGCAACCAAAAACAGGCAGGGAGCAGGCAGATCACAGGAGTCAATAAACAGTCCAATAANTAGGCAACCAAAAACAGGCAGGGAGCAGGCAGATCACAGGAGTCAATAAACAGTCCAATAAATCCAATAGAGACCAAGAAAGACGCAGCAAAGTTACTGACAGGGAGAATGCACAGGAGGACCAAAAATACAGGCAGACGTCATACACAGGGAAAAGGCAAAACCACAAGAAATGGCTGGAGAGCTTGACTACACAAAGTAACAAGACAATCTGGCAGAGAACAAAAGAACTGTGGGTTGTATAAGTAGAGAGGTGAGTGATTAGCAGATAGAACTCAGGTGATGCTGAAACCAGGCGGGAAACTAAAACGGAGACTGGAAGTAAAACTAACAGAACAGTAATGAGACACCAGTTAACAAAATAAAACAGGAAATGATTACACAGAGTCCAAACGGGTCATCACAACAGATCATCACAGATATCATCATCATCATCATCATTGCTGCTACTTGAGATCTCCATTTTCTCTCTCTTTGTCTTTTTTCTGTGTGTTTTATATACCCATTCCCTATAGACGGATTACCACATGGGTAAAGTGGGCACATGTCCACGGCCCTGGAGCCAATAGGGGCTGTTGGCCTTAAGATTTATATATATATATATTAATTAAGCTAAATCACGTAATGACATTGGATAAAGGTCAAATGTCAGTTTCACTGTCAACATGGAGAAATGCTCTGCCCAGCGGGTCAGCAAAGCGTAAACTCAGAAAAGAAAAAGAAGCTAACGATGCTGCTTTGCTACAACAAATACGCCCTATTTCAACATTTGCCACCAAAAAAACAGGTGGAAGGTGATGTTACTGTTAGCAGCGGTGCCATCTGAGGATAACCTGGAAGCTAATGCTAATGCTGCACTGCTAACATTAGCCCAGGTTCACAATAAGACTGCACTCCCACTGATGCTGCAGTGGCTAATGCTAACNTGCTAACATTAGCCCAGGTTCACAATAAGACTGCACTCCCACTGATGCTGCAGTGGCTAATGCTAATGCTAACGTTACCAGGGAGAAGTTGGCTATGGCCTTTCATTGAAACATCTGAAAACAATGCTGGAATTGGATTACAGTCAACATTTCCCAACGTGTACATTACGTTAAGACTGTATCTGACTGTAGCTGTCAACAACAGCGAGGGAGAACGGTCCTTTTCACAAATGTCCAGGATTAAAAACAAACGAAGAACTAGGATGACACTCATGGCTGTTGAATCGGAACTCGTCGGAACTCGTCGTTTGATTACTGACTTGTCTTCACAGAAGGCAGCAGAACGCCGTGGTTCAGGTAGTAGGACGTGCGTCACTGCAGGGTGTGTAGCTGTGGCTGTGTGCTTCATTTGATGTTCATGTGTGTATTCTTTCACAGTNCTGCAGGGTGTGTAGCTGTGGCTGTGTGCTTCATTTGATGTTCATGTGTGTATTCTTTCACAGTTTAAAGCTGGTGGTGTTACATAGGTGGTGTGTGTTTTCACTCCTAAAGATGGATACTGTGCTGTACATGGCATGTATAGAACAACAGACCTAAAATGGCAGTAAATTAACATGTCAAAATAACGAATATATCAGCTGTACTGTTCCCTCCATGCGTTTTACTTCCAAAGTGTCAACATGAATGAACAGCCAGCCAAATTCCTTTTCAAGAGCCAGGAAGTTGAGCATGCTTGCTCCTTCATTAACAGGCAAGACAAGATGACAACACTGAATCGGAGTGAAACTAGAAAGAAAAATACAAAATCGACAATCTAACGTTAACATTGTAGACCACTACTAAGTATTACCAGGTAAAGATGAAGATCGACAGTAACATCATGACTAGCAAGTAAGTATATGGTGGTGTCGTTACCCTACAGGCTATAAAACATTAAAGCTATTAATTTATTATAAACTTACAAAATTGGCCACAAGACTCATCAATATCAATTTTCTAAAAGGTAAAGAACACGTAACACTTACAGCCATTGCTTTCTGAAGGATTTACATGAAGGATTGATTTGGATTAAACAGGAGAAACCATATGAATGCAGCCATGCTTTTTCACACATACTGTTCTACTTCCTACTTCCTGTTTCTCCCCTTCTTTTCAAAATAAAAGCCCGACAGTAATTTGAACATAAACAATACAAAACATATTTTAACAGTCAAAAAAGTCTCTAACATCAACAACATTTCCGGGGCAGAACATCAGCCATAACATTATGACTACTGACAGGTGAAGTGAATAACATTGATTATCTCGTTACAATGGCACCTGTCAGTGGGTGGGATATATTAGGCAGCAAGTGAACATTTTGTCCTTGAAGTTGATGTGTTGGAAGCAGGAAAAATGTGCAGCGTAAGGATCTGAACCACTTTGACAAAGACCAACGTGTGATGTAGACGGCTGGGTCAGAGTGTCTCCACAATGGCAGGTCATGTGGGGCGTTCCTGGGTATGCAGGTCAGTATCTACCAAAAGGGTCCAAGGAGAGGCCAAGGAAGGACAACCGGTGAACCAGTGACAAGGTCATGGCGCCCAAGGCTCACTGACGGGGAGCGAAGACTAGCCCATCTGGTCTGATCCTACAGAAGAGCTGCTGCAGCACAAACAGCAGAAAAAATGGCTGCTGCTATGATANTCTGGTCTGATCCTACAGAAGAGCTGCTGCAGCACAAACAGCAGAAAAAATGGCTGCTGCTATGATAGAAGGTGTGCTGTGTAAGGAGCTGCATAGCTGCAGACCGCTCAGAGTGCCATGCTGACCCCTGTCCACCACCCAAAGCTCCTACAATGGACGTGAGCATCAGATCTGGACTATGGAGCAATGGAAGAAGGTGTCCTGGTCTGATGAATCAGGTTTTCTCTGACATCATGTGACAGCCAGGTGTGTGNGAAGAAGGTGTCCTGGTCTGATGAATCAGGTTTTCTCTGACATCATGTGACAGCCAGGTGTGTGTATGTGTGGTTTACCTGGGGAAGAGATGCACCAGCATGCACTATGGGAAGAAGGCGAGCCGGAGGAGGCAGGATGATGATCTGATGATGTTCTGCTGGGAAACGTTGGGTCCTGATTCATGTGATGTTACTTTGACACGTAGCACCTAAATATGCTGCAGACCAAGTCCAGCCCTTCATGCTGCGGTATTCCTGATGTCATGGCCTCTTTCAGCAGGATAACACATCCTGCCACGCTGCTAACATTGTTCAGGAACAGTTTGAGGAACATGACAAAGAGTTGAAGGTGTGACTTGGCCTCCAAATTCCCCAGATCTCAATCCAATCCAGCATCTGTGGCATGCACTGGAAAAACAAGTCCATCCATGGAGGCTCCACCTCACAACTTCCAGGACTTAAAGGATCTGCTGCTAACGTCTTGGTGCAGATACACAGGGCACCTTCAGAAGTCTGAGGAGTCCATGCCTCAACAGGTCAGGGTGGCAGTTGTTTTGGCAGCAAAAGGGGGATCTACACATTAGGCAGGTGGTCATAATGTTATGGCTGATCAGTGTAATTTCAAAGTAATACATGCTGAGTTGTTGTGGATTGTTCTGTGCTATTGTGTGACTAAACTCTGTGTGCTTGGGGAAGGCAAGCACACAGAGTACACAGGATTATTTACACGCATTATTTGTGTGTGTAGGTGAGTTTGTGTCCAGGGCCCTTGGTCATGATAATCTGTCCATGCCATTCCCACTGGTGGGAATAACATTTTCTCCACTGCGAAACAAATGTGGAAAATCCGCACCACACCAGTGTGAAAGCTCCCATGTGGATTTCTGTGCGGATTATCCACTCGGAATTGAGATTGAAATCAGAATTCTGAGATTAAAGTCAGAATTCAGAGATTTTCAGAGAATTTTGGCTGTATTTCATGCAAGACCTTTGAGCATATACACTTTCTTTTTGCAGCATAACTGAGGAGCTCCTCAAATCAACTTTGGTAGAAATGAAATCTAACAGCATTTCTGCGTGTTTGAGGAGTTTCACAGGAAGCCATCGCACTTTGTTTTAACCTGAATGCTAACATCTTCTCTTTTGTCTGAAGAATTTCTCCATCCCCCTCACGAAAAAAAAAAAAAAATTACATTTTTACTGAGCTAAAACTGAATTTCAGTATGTTGAAGATATTTTTCTTGATGGCATGTTTCAGTATTAGTAAAATGTTGCCTTTTCTATCACAATGCTGTTTGTGCTCATTTATAAGTTGAATGTATACCTAAGATCCTTAAATTCCATTCTAAGCCTAATTAACAAGGTTGCCTCAACCTTCACAGCCATTATGTGGCTATAAAGACACTTCTACGAGGATGTGAGAAAGATTTTACACAGGATCTTCTTAACATTCATACATCCTTTTTTTTTTTTTGCATGAGAAATGTGAGAAAGTGGATCAGAAGATAATTTTGGTAATTTGAGCAGCATAATGTAATAAACACTCAGCAATGATGCAGCGGTTTTGAGTTGATATTTTATTAAAGGCATTATTTCCATTTTTTTCTAACTAGCTGCCAACCAGCAACTCTTTTTAATTTGGTAAAGATCAGACATACTTCAAAGAAAAATGGTTCAGAAGAATAAACGTTGGTTGCAGTTTGTGCAACCAACGTTTTTTAATATGTGAATACCAAACTGCCTTGCTCCTTCAACAAACAACTGTCAGCCTTTAAATCTCCCAAAATGTATTTACAGTTACTGCTGAAGTGTACTAGTGTCAGATGTTTTGCATTATTTCTTTTCTCAGCAAGATGTATAGATCAGCTGCAGCTAATGGATCTGCTGGAGCATTCCATCCTTTCTCCTTTATGAGCGCACAACACAGTTCAAAAACATTAATTAAAAACAAAATTATTATTCTTATTATTATTATCATCAGTAGCTGAACCAGAGTCAGGTGCCCATCATCCTGTAAGGTTTGAAATAAGTTGACCCAGAACTGCACACTTTATTTATGGAGCTTACTGCTCTGGTTTGCTGTGCTTCTTCCATAAAGGAAACTCTTCTCTCCTGCAATACTGTTTGCTTTCTTCACAAAAACATCTGCATTTCTGCTACATGGACATTTTCTGTGCCTCTGTCTGTACGAATCCTCTCTGGACATCCAGTAATAGATGTAACTGTTTTGATAAAGTCACTTGCAGCAAGCTTGGGATCACTATTCATAGTATAAGCCTCCATCCATAATACATAGTGGCTAAGGCCCTGTCTACACTAATATGGATATTTTACAAAACGCATATTTTCCTCTGCGTTTTGGCCTCTCATCCACACACACNACACTAATATGGATATTTTACAAAACGCATATTTTCCTCTGCGTTTTGGCCTCTCATCCACACACACACGGCATTTTGGACCACTAAACGTGGACGTGTAAAACGGAGCGTGTGGGAAACAATGACGTCAAAACTAAACTCACGTATGCGAACTGTTGCTTTGTGCAATGAGCATGGGCCAGAAACAGAAACAACAATGGCGGTGACCGTGTATCGGTTTCTTTATGTTTGGTTAGCAATAGCAGTTCATCATAGCATTTATTTATAATAGCATGTATTTTCACTCTCCCTGTTGCTAAGCTAATCGGTTTAAAATCTATCATTTTGGCTTGCTTTAGGTGTTTAAACATAATTATAAGATAGATGGAGTATTTATAAGTTAATATTGTTTTATGTCTGTTAGTTTTCAATAATCTTGCATTTTCTTTGCACGCAACAGAGAGATGGACCTGCTGCTCCTGTGTTCACTAATTGTGACTCTTCTGTTCAGAATAAAATCTGCAAGCCCGGTATCCTGTGTCGCTGGTGTTCTTATAACCATCACAAAGCAGCCGTATCATATCTGCCACACGGGCGAGCCACCCCAAATCTGCTCACAGAGCTCCAAGTACAGCAACGCCACTCTACCGTGTCCACTGCCTCACGGTACTTTACCTGGATTGTCTTCAGCTTTGTTGCCTTGTTCACGGTGTCTGTAAACTCTTTCCCACTTTATCAGTCTTCTTTGTCAGGATATTGTTCCTGAAAAGCTACCGATGTGTCTGCATATTTGGTGTGGCAAGACTTCAGTCGACGTTTTCTTGGGCTTTCATCACCTTGTATTGTAATGTGACGTTAAGCAGCAACTCCACCTCATCGTCTGTCCACATGTATGAATCACATTTTGATTTTGGTTTCACCACAGCACAAGAAATAAATAAAAATGAACAACAAATTTGATACAACTGTCTCCAACTGTTTTTGTTTTTCAGTTACTACCACTAACGGAAACACGTTAAGTATGCATGCTCAGAACATTCTTCTCTGTTATTTGGCCTGTCGTTGATTCAGACTTTATCACCACCTGCCGACCTGGCATGTGTTTGTAGCTGTTTGAGCATCTCGTGTGGACAGAGATATTTTGTAAGATGATGCTCGTGTGGACATAATTTTTTTTTTTTAACGGTGAGGGAAAATATCCGTTTAAAAAAACATCCATATTAGTGTGGACTAGGCCTAAATCCATCTACAGAGCACTGATGGCAATACCATAGGGTTTCAATTGATCATAGAAGTCCATTACCAAAGTGCATCAAGCCCTCTGCAGGTATACTGATGTCTTCTCAAGTGTCGTACTCGTCTTAATTCCACACCTTCAGGATCAACAAATGTGATGATACGCAGTGTTTTCCACAGTTTAGAAATTTACTTAGGTGGTAGGTGGAGCTGCATGCGATGGGGAGGAGGGGGGCATGAAACAGGAGTCGGGAGTTAAGTTTCGCTTTGTCACTTTCGCTTTCGATCTGGATGCAATGTGACAGTACAGTGTAGGAGTTGTATTATTTTATTTTAAGTGGTGTGCAGCTCCTCGCGCACTCGCAACAATGGCGAGTATAAACCAAGATAAGGCTGGGTCATCCTGCGAAACCTGGGCGGGTCTTCTGAAACCTGGGTGGGCCACCCAGGTTTTGCCTATGTGTGGGAAACACTGGATACGTCTTATGGTATCCTGTGATACAACAAATCCCAACTGAACTGCATGAAGATGTAGCCAGCGCTAACCCTGCAACTGTCCAGTGGCTGTCATCTCACGTTGGACGAAAGCTAAAACTTCAAGCAGATCAATCTGGTTCTTTCTTCTGAACAAACCAAGTCTTCTACAAATCCTCTTTAAAGTTAAGACATATTTACTTTCTCATTGCTGATGTGCTAAAATCGCAAGTATTTCCTTGTTACTGAAATAAATCCTGAAATACATCTTTACCAAGTCCTCTAGGTCTGACATTGCAGCCATAATGATATCATGTGATCTTAATGCCAGAATTCCGACTTTAATCTCAGAATTCTGACTTTTTTTTTTCTCAAAATTCTTACTTTAGTCTCAGAACTTTTCTTTTTTTTTTTTAAGTGGCCCTAATCTATGGATTCACTTTGGGGTTAATAGAACATAAATGTAAAAAACAAACCAGGAATAAAAGCAGTTATTTTGTAGATGTGCTACCAAAATCCTAAGCAGCAAAAACAATTACATGAATGCAAACTAGAATCTGAAAAGGAGAAATGATAAAGCTGTAACCAACAACTTTCAACAAACAACCATTCCACCTTCAGATCCTTTGCTGTCTTTTACAAATCTTTTCCACATTCACTCGCAATCCTCACTTCTCCATCTCAATTCATTTTGTGGGACTTACCCTGTTTTGAGGTGGGGGTGGGGCTTAGTGCCCAGACCCGGCGTTACGGGCGGGCATCAGTGGGCAATGCTCCTCCATTTGAATGTCTTGCCCGCCCAGATGAAATCGGCAGATAAAAAAAATAATAAAATCTATCTACTATCCTATTATAAGTTAAGACAACTTCTCTGCTATCAAATAAGACAACAGAGAAAATAGCAGCACAACTCAAATGCGTCCTCACTGCAAAACTGTAATAAATACATGACTGCTGTCAGCACTCAGCAGGCATGACTGGGACTTCATTAGATATTATCTGTCTCACCTGTTTAAGGTATTTCATGTTCTGTGTTGGAGTATCTGGTTGATGTCCTATAGTTTAAAACAACCTGTCTACTATCAAATAAGACAGTAATGGTTATTATCATAGCAGCACATAGATGCGTCCTCACTACAAGTACAGTGTCGTTATTTGATGACAACAATGAAATGGA
The DNA here is from genome assembly GCA_014773175.1 of Lucifuga dentata. Classification (NCBI taxonomy): domain Eukaryota; kingdom Metazoa; phylum Chordata; class Actinopteri; order Ophidiiformes; family Bythitidae; genus Lucifuga; species Lucifuga dentata. The sequence continues at coordinate 37,484 of VXCM01007315.1, forward strand.
GGGATCACATTGGCAGGTGGCTGGGAATGAGGATCGCTGACCATTGACAATAAGATCAGCTATCGGGATGGATGGACAGATAGATAGTAAATTTAAGTCATGGCAATATAAGGTGATAAACCCAGAGGACCAATGCAGTATCCACACTGCACGTCTGGAAGCAAAAAAAAATAAAGCCGTGATGTAAAATTAATAATAAAAATAAACCAATAATAATAACCAATAATAACATAAATAAACCGATAAATTAAAAATACATCTAATGGTTGTATTATAAGGTCAAGGGAGCAGGATATTTTGACATAACATCTCTCTGTCTTTTTTTTTTTTTTTTTTTTTTAACGTTTTCTGTACGTGACGTTACGTGACTGACATTACTTCTATGAGAATTTTGTGCGTTTTTTCCACCGAGTGTGATTCGCCTAGTCTGGCTTGTCAGCCTGTCAGTCTTTTTTGTTTTTTGGGGGGTTTTTTTGGGAATAAAAATGGATATTAGAAAGTGGTTCACAAACCTTTCGTCTACTAGTTCTATGACTGGCATGGAAAATCGTAATTATGATGCAGCGGACGAAGAGAAAAGATACAACGGTAATGCTTAGTGCTAATAGTAATGTTAACCATAAAGTTTCAGGCACTGACAAGGCCCAGGAGCTAACAACATTAGCATGGATAAGTTCTTGGGTCTTTCTGCCGCCTTCTGTCCTCGGCTCTCCTTCCTTGCCTCCACCGATACCACAGTCTCAGACTTCACCACCAGCTATCTCAGAACCTGGAAGCAGCTTCACTGTTAGCAGCAGCAGCAGCNTCTCAGACTTCACCACCAGCTATCTCAGAACCTGGAAGCAGCTTCACTGTTAGCAGCAGCAGCAGCAGCAGCAGCCCCTCTGGTGCCACCCCTTATCATGAACAATTAACCACTGTATCCCCTGTTGACCTTGGGGTGGATAAACCTAAACAGGTATTTCTTGATAAGTTTCCAGTTCGATCGTTCTCGGGACAGAATCACACTTTTGTATGTTCGTGGTACCAAAACAGACCATGGCTCGAGGATTCTGTGAAAAGAGATGCTGCTTTCTGTTTTCCTTGTAGAATGATTCGGGCAAATGCCTCATCGGATTTAACATTTACTGTAAAAGGTCTCAGAGATTGGAAACATGCACTGGAAAAAGACAAAGGTCTGAATAAACACGCCTCCTCCAAGGAGCACATACTTAATGCGAAATTATGGCAAATTCGCATTGAGACTGGTCAGGAAAGCACAACTCTTGTACATAAAGATCAGCTGGCTCGCAATTGCTATTACATGGGCTCCATCACTGACATTTTAGCATTTTTGGCTGCCAATCAGCTGCCAATCAGAGGTGATAATGACTCATTGGAATGTATGGTGGACCCAGGGAGTGGATTATTCTTATCGATATTTAAATATACTCTTGAAAAGGATCCAGAGCTGGCAATAATAGTTCCCACCATTCCCAAGAAAGCAACCTACACAAGCTATGACATCCAAAATGAAATAATAGAGCTTATGAGTAAATGCGTGACAGAGCATATTGTTGAAGAAATTGGCGACTCCTTGTACACAGTTAAAATGGATGGAATCAGAGATCCAACAGACCATGAAAATATATCTATTGTTCTTCGATTTGTTGATGAAAGCTACACCATTAAAGAACGGCTTCTGACAACAGCCACAGCCAATGTGGGTGATGCAAAAACTCTCACACAGACAATTATTTTTGAACTAAGAAAAGCTGCGCTCAGCACAGACAGAATATTCTGTCAAGTATACGATGGGGCTTCACTTATGTCAGGAAAAGTAGGTGGGGTACAAAGGCTCCTTCAAGATGAGCTGGGAAGAGAAGTCCCATATGTTCACTGCTTTAATCACCAGCTCCACTTAGTCATTGTTCACGCCATGTCCGCTGAGAGAGTTATCCAGGATTTATTCAGCATCTGCAATGCCCTGTACAAGTTCACAAGAAAGCCTACAGTCGCAGCCCATTATGAGGGTTCTCAAGGAAACATTTACTCGACCAGCGCTGGACAGGTCACCTGGCCATGGTGCAGATTATACTGAAATCGTTTCAGGATATATTGCAGGTTTTGAATCATGTTGAAAACTCAGCATCGTTTCCAGCAGAAACACGGATGGAGGCAGCAGGATTATTGCATACCACATCCAAACCCAGCNGTTTCCAGCAGAAACACGGATGGAGGCAGCAGGATTATTGCATACCACATCCAAACCCAGCTTCAGATTTCATGCCCTTTTGGTGAGTAAGATATTGATGACTCTGGAGCCACCTAATAGACTGCTACAGTCAGAGGACATGGATCTCCAAATAGCCATCCAGCTTGTGAGTGCTGCCACAGAGTGTGTTTTGGATCTCTGAACCGAGGTAACTGACAACAGCCAGAGCAAGCGGAAGCGCACGGTCAACAGAAACTTCGAAGACTACGTTGTTGAACAGACATCAGGAACACAAGAAAATCAAAAGATCACAGAGCAAAGGTGGCTGCTTCACAGCTGCATTGATGCGGTTACAGGTGAAATGGCCCACCGCTTTGGAGAGCGAAACAGTGCCTTAATGGAAGCTATTGCTTCCCTCGATCCAGAAAGCATCACGTTTCTGCACATGGATAAAGTAAAACCCCTGCTAACGCTGACCGGAACCAAGTTCTCTGATGCAGAGTTCTCTGTCGCCCGACAGTTCTTTCTCAAACAAATGGACAGCTCCCCACCTCCTGATGATGGTAANAGTTCTCTGTCGCCCGACAGTTCTTTCTCAAACAAATGGACAGCTCCCCACCTCCTGATGATGGTAAATGGACACTTAAAGCACTTCTTAGGAATTTCCACAGCACCTTACAGGCAATGCCAAGTGTACTCACAGCATTTAACACTGCCTTGACATTTGGAGCTTCCACAGCTTCATGTGAAAACTCATTTTCTGCATTGAAGAATGTATTCTCCGAGCACCAAAGAAGTATGTTACACCCCAGAAAGGCCCATTTAATTCAGCTGTCTTTTGAGAAGGGCTTGACCAAGAAATGCAGGGAAGAGTGGAAAGACAGTTTACTGAGGAGATTCCATTCCGCTGGGAAACGCCGCCTGCTGCTTTATTAGGCCCAGGACAGCAGAAGTGGGGTGAGTGAAGTCAGGCCATATAGGCCACTATTATATAAAACAGTATTATTTGTGGTGTTGTTATTAGGTCTTGCATTGCTGTTTTGCACTATATGGGGACATGTTAGCCCGAATTGTGCGTCTCGGGCAGCCGAGCTGCCATGATGGTTAAAATTGTGGTGTTGGATTGTGTTTTGAGTTTGATTCTGTTAATCTGTACAATAGATCCTTATGATAGTAAAGGCTAAAATGTTCCCCGGGCCTGATTCTGCTGCGATGCTGCAGGTATGTGTGGTGCTGTCCAAGGTGCTGCTGCTGCTGTCAGGGTGGTGTTCTTTGTTTGTTTGTTTTCATCTGTCTGCACATATAGTTGTGGTATATGCCAAGATTGGCATAACCGTTTTGTAATATATGCAATTTGATCTTGCAACAGACAGATAACATAGTGTGTAAGTGAGTGTGTGTGTGTGAGTGTGTGACCTTCACCGGCCCTACGGTGGTGTTCTTTGTTGATTTTATTTTACATGTAATCTCAGTTTGGGCTTTAATCTGCTTTAATTGCTGTGCTTTATAATAAATGTACGTTTGTATAATTTATACACGAGTTTGTAGCCTATAATGTTGTAAATTGTCTTGGGTGCGGGTNACGTTTGTATAATTTATACACGAGTTTGTAGCCTATAATGTTGTAAATTGTCTTGGGTGCGGGTAACACATTGTGAGTGTCATAGCCTACTTGGGGAATTACGAGTAATTAAAATTAATTTAAACAAACAGGCTGCAAAACGTGTCAAATTTACACCTGTCGCGACGTGAATTTATGACTGCTATTCAATAAAGTTTGGCGACGTGAGAAATCAAGATGGATTCACATCATCTAGTGATGATGATTTGGTGCTGATGCTTTTGACAGAAAAAAAGAGAAACGCTTGTGAACAGCGTATGGAGGTGTGTGTCAGGTCACATTAATATCTGAGCCATTTGGCTGTAGGTACACAGGCCGTGTGTAAAGGTGCACACGCCAGGCGGGCGCACTGACTGTGAGCAGATGAACGGGCGAAATACATCCCTACCGAGATTTACATCCCCAAGATGAAGGAATGAAATCTCTTTAACAGCTCACATTTGGGGCTATTTCTATGTGACAGGGTGAGTTTGGTACATGTGAGCCTCCTCAGGGCTGAGAACGGATGGGATGTATTTTTCAGCACAAATAACGACAAAATAAGAGTGGACTATAATCGATGCTGCCCATATACCTCCTATCATATTGCCCCTAAGAAGTGCCATAATCACTGTTTGATAAAAGTTTTTCAAAGTAACAAATATTGTCTTAGATTACATGATCCGTTGTCCGGGAGTGGGGATGCAATTATGGGTAAGGATGCAGTTTGAGGCACAACAAAGATGCGTGCCGAGTGCAACATAAAACGTTACGTTGGCTACGCGAAATCGACCTCGGAGTGAATAAAATAAATGCAGAGTTTTCGCAATACCCCCCCCAAGATAAAATCTGACCGTGATGTCCGCCCATAAACATCTAATGCCTGGCCAATTAATTTGCTCTGCCGCCGGGACTGTTAGTGCCTATTGGCTCCCTAGTAAGGTCAAAGGTAATGTCAGGCCCACCTACTATAAGTTCCCTCAAAGCTTGGTTCCTGCTGGGCGTGTCCATTTTCCAGACACTAGGGGTAGGTTTGTACCATTTTATAACGTCACTAAATAATATTTTACCTTTACTCTCTTCTTGCTTCTTTTTTCAGTGGCTAATGTTGACTAGCCACTGCTTCTTGTAATTTGTAGTAAAATTATGAACCCCAACTTCATGAGTATGACGTCACTCAACAGGGCGGCATCCATGGAAGCGAGCTTTATGAATGGAAATGATCAGCTAACAGAATAAAGTATTTTTTCTTCTTTGACACTGAAAAAGGTCAAAATATATCGCCATGGTAACTATCTACAGTGTATAATACGTGTTTGCCATTGATGCGTAAGTGTAAATAATTTCATAATATTACTTCTCTGCACAACTGTTTAATACTGTGATTAATATCATTGTAAAACAACACGACCAAACAGTCCTATAGTCTAACTTTACTTTAGTTAGCATTTATTACTAAGTTTATTTAATCTGACAGTATTTATTGGCGTTCAGCCATGATTTTTTGTTTAGGTCAAGGAAGGTCAACTTTATTAGTCTCCAAGGAGAAATGTGGCTTTGGCATCAAGGTTGCTTTTCCCCACACATACACACACACACACACACACACACACACACCTATTCAAACCTCAAGTACAGCTATACACACATTATCATTAAAAAAAAAAGTGCCATGTGCTACAACACATTGCTAGAATAAAAACCACAGTACCTATGCAAAAAAAAAGAGAGAAAAAAAGAAAAAAAAAACCACAGTACTGATGATAAAAAAAGATCCAGCTAACTGACCTGGATATCTTGTAATCTGAGTGCAAATGTACATGAAACGCATTGTGAATTTTAGAGTATCGGTATTTAATCAGCTGCATTATTAAAACGGTAACCATGCTGAAAAACTAAGTAAAAAATCCTGTCGTTCTTTATCACTGCTGTAGCTTTCAAATCTGTTGTGTGAAGCGTATCCTAAAATGGAGGAGGCTTTAACTGGAGCATGGCTGCTTAAAAAGGCATCGGTGTGGTGTGCATGTCTCACGTCAAGCTGAATTACTGCACCCTCGTCACTATTTTATCGATTTATGTTTTTTAACTTGGTTTATTTTCAGGGGCAATGGGAGAAAGCGTCTCATTGTGATTCCACCAGACCCTGAGGTTATACGGGGCACAAATAAAGGAACCACAGGGCTGGTAAACAGCGTTCCTTTACAAGAAGAACCTGACCTGACTCTCTCCCCAACAATGCAAAAGAATTTGAGAAGATGGAGGAAGTGACCTGAAGACTTGTCACTTTGAAATGCACTGCAGGTGTCAGCGCTCCATGTTGAATCTTGTGTTGAGGAAATATCTACATCTGAAGATGAAGGTAATTAAATAATATGAGTACATTTACGCTGCAAACTGTTGTACAGGTGCATTATTTTTAGTGGTTGGGTTTGGGGAATGGCTCTTGTTTTTAGCAGCTTCATCAAGTCAGGTTGTGATTACCATTCATCTAAAGATGAAATGGTATCCTGATCCCCCTGAGAATCCTGATCCCCCTGAGAACACCCAATACTAAGTGGTGGTGACGGCCTCAAACACTGGTCCAGCAACCTCAGAGACCCAGATCACGGCTTAAGATCGGATCGCAATAGTAGCTGATGTGTAGGGCCGGGACCTAAACACAGAACCTTACCATAGTACGGGGACCTCTCTGAGCCCGACAGAAGCCACACGGCCGGATGGGACACCCCATATGGAAAGATACCCAGGATGCAGAGCCCCGGGGGGACAGAGGAGAACCAGGACAACGGACGAGCCCAGGAGCCAGGAAAGGCACCACATGCACCACCGGAGCAGACAAGCAGACCAC
>VXCM01007315.1:44617-61189 GCA_014773175.1 Lucifuga dentata
ACACCCATCCCCATCAGCAAGCTGCCCCCCTCAGGGACATCCCCAGAGCCCCACAGAGATGCCCAGCATCACACCAGTCCACGGTGCCCCGGGCGCCCCAAGGGCACCAAGGATGGGCCACAAGGCCACAGCAAGACAGGACGCAGGGACCCCAGCCTACACCCAATACCCCTCAGCACACACAACCACTTAGGACCGGCCCCACATGCCACGCTGGCCCTATACAAGTGATTACCCACCCTTCTCCCTAACACTTTTTTTTTGTTTTTTTTCCCTCCCCTCTTATTGTGTGCCCCACCTAGGTGTACAAAGCTATAGTGTATTGCATTAAAATTGCAGGGCAGGAGCGGCAGATGGCAGACTGCCGTGGGGAGGCTGTGGCACACTACTGCACCACAGCCTGCCCTGCAAGCCCACCACCCCCACCACCTAAACCCTAAGACCTATGTGAGACCTATAATGTCATAAAGTCTATTGTGTTAAGATTGCAGGGCAGAAGCGGCATTAACATCATATTATTATGAAGAGAGTACTACAAAATGTAATAATTCTCAAGAATGTATATTAATAATCTGGGAACTTAACATTTACTTTGAAAGAAAATAAAATAGTCATGCATTCGACACACAGCTATCTCCCATTAGGCCTAAACAAATAGGCAGACTTGCTCCTAGTCCCACAATATATATTATGTGTACTCATTTCGTTTCAGCTCAGCGTGAGAGTCCACCTTTTTCTGTAATTTATGGTCACGCTATTTCTCTCCTTTCATCTGCCGTTTCACCGTGTATGCGTGTGTGCATGCGTGTTTCAATGGAGCAGAGGAGAAACAGAAACACACACACACACACATTATGCTGCGTTCACATGTTGACGGTATGCGGTAGACGGAAAACCGTTTGTTCTATTCTTTTCAATGAGAGGACGACGGAAAACTCCGCCGCTGCTGGCAGTGAGAGCACGGCCAGGAGGAACATGCTGTCAAAAGTTAAAAAATTTCAAATTTTGCCGCTTACCACAGCGGCAAAGACCCTGCCAACATCTATTCGCTATTGCCTTGCCATGGCAACGGCTCCACGTCTACCATTGTTGCCTACCGTCTGGCGCTGCGTTCCGCTGCCGTCGGCGGTTGGGCATTTTTCTTCTGTNACCATTGTTGCCTACCGTCTGGCGCTGCGTTCCGCTGCCGTCGGCGGTTGGGCATTTTTCTTCTGTTGACATGTGAATGCAGCATTACTGTAATGCAATACATGTAAGTGCAATAAAAGCTTATTCTTACAGTACATGTAACAGATGTCGACCCCAAACGTCTGAATGCCAGGCCAAAATAAGTGCGTTTTTTAAACACACCCAACCTGAATCTGGCAACAGTCAGGACGATGCTAGAAGTCCTGCTAACAGCAAGGAAGCTAACGGTTAATCCTGGCCAGAGCACAGCACAGCTCTGTTACTGATAACTTTACAGCAAAGTGAAAAAAGAAATTAAAAAAATGTGTGAGAGAGATGCCGACAGGGAAATGGCGCTGCTGCAGCGACTCACCCGGGGGGCGCCGTGGCCCGCCAAAACAGTCAGTAATGTTATTTTAACATGAAGAAACAGCTACACTGCAGTGTCTACTCTATCTAGCACATTCAAAAGCTAAATATGCCAGAGATATACAGTCTTCTAACAATGAAGTCGCACCAACTGGCAGCACTGCATTATGGGGGATATGTTAACGGTAGCTACTCAGCTAGCGATGTTAGCTAACACCGTTAGTTAGCTCGCGAGCATTAGTTAATGTAAACTAGCTCTAATTTTAACGTGACAAAGCCAAGTTAATCGTTAGGTTAACACTGTGTTGTGAAAACAGTGTATTTCTAATATATTTCACTTTTCAGTTTCTTTAGTGTAGTTCTTACCTTGGGTACTCTGAGGGGAAAGCCTCCTTTGGTTAAGGCAGCAACGGCAAGATGGCGCAAGTGGAAAATTTCAGAAACGGGGCTTGAGAGGGGGATGGGCATTGCTGTGTGTTCGCGCGCTTGTGCGAGATTATGACTATAGATGACTATAGTATTAGATTATGACTAAAGATGACTATAGTATATACGTATGGGCAAGGAAAAACATGTTTTTCATGACATGGGACCTTTAAAACTCTACACAACACGCATGCAGCAGTCAAAGTGTAGCCTAGGTTCTCAGATAGTCATTTCCTTCTCACAAAATCACTGAATTTTCCATTAACTGTTCATCTGAACAGTTTATGATGTTGTATATGGTATCATTGTAATCCTTGACCATCAANCCATTAACTGTTCATCTGAACAGTTTATGATGTTGTATATGGTATCATTGTAATCCTTGACCATCAAAACATAGGAATAGACATCATCCATTCTGTGTTATCATGTTTGGTTTAGGAGATATGATGCAAAATACATAATTCAGTTATGGCGGAAAGTAAAATGGTCGCCATGGCCGCCATGAGGTGATTTTTGTGATGGCTCCATATCTGAAAACGTTCAGGGTCCCAAACTGTACAAGTGTACCAATTTTCATGCTTTTATGAAAAAGTGAACATTATTTTNCAGGGTCCCAAACTGTACAAGTGTACCAATTTTCATGCTTTTATGAAAAAGTGAACATTATTTTCACACATCACATGGACTATTAGACCCAGTAGACTGGTGACCATCTTGGATTTGACCTCTCACGGTCATCAGAGGTCAAATCTGACTTCCCTCCACATCTGAAAATAAACATTATGGTATGCACTAACTATGTTACAAATTTCATGTGCTTTTGTCAAAAAGTGCACAATTTTTGTGGTTATCCGCTCTACTATTGCAGGAAAAGGGTTTCCGATGCGACACAAATCGGAGTCCTTTTCCGGGAATGGCAAAGTAAGCCAATCACGTCTCACGGTGTAGGAATGCCCACACTGGTTGAGAAACACCCAGTTGTGTTCTGCAGAGACCCCCTTCTCTTTCTAGCTGGCCTTGGCCTACGCCATCAGAGTACAGCATTATGCTACGCAGCTACAGCCTGCCAGAAATTCATCAGAAGAGAGCCAGTTAGCTAACTGAAGTAAAATTAGCTAGCACATAACGTAGCATTATCTACAGTTTATTTAAACTTTCTTTCTTGACGTTTAAATTTTTAGATGTAGTGTTTTAGATTTTTTGTTTAGATTTTTACTTAGTCCTGTTGTTTTTTAACGACAATAGCTGAAGGAGGAGAAGAAATGGATTAACTAACAAAACATTTTTCCAGAAGGATTTTTCAGGAAAAGCTGGAAATATGGTACAGCCGTGTGGTTAAACTCTTTCTAAAGACAGAAAGGAGGATGGACTTTGTCTTCAGATGATGAGCAGCTTTGGTAAGTCTGATGGATTTTTATGTGGCTGGAATCTGTGGAGAAGCCTGTTGAATCTGATTGTGTTATTTGTGTTTTACAGCATTTTTGCTTACTTGCTGGTCGTATGAGTAAATGTGATGGTTGTTGTGAGTTTGTTCTTGTTTCTTTGGTAATGACACTGATTTAGGCTATGCCATGTTTATATGTGATGCAGCATCCTGTCATAATGCGTAATAATGCTACATCCTATTCATGTCTCTGCAGTTAGTGTGTTGTAACTGTCATAGGTGTTGATCCTCGTGTTAAATCACTTTATTCCACTCGATAAAGGTTACTGTCACTGTGAATATGGGCTGGTTACATCTAATAATGCAGCATATAGTCCTAGTGTCACGGTGAGGTTATTAGACCTCACCGTGACACCTATGCTATCCTCCTGCACCTATAATTGCGGGAGGATAGCATTGAAGGCCTAGGTGTAAAATATACGGCCCGCCACTGCTTTTTTTTTTTTTTTTTTTTNTTTTTTTTTTTTTTTTTTGTCTGCATATATAGTTGTGGTATACGCCAAGATTGGCACAATCATTTTTTATATATATGCAATTTAATCTAGCAAGAGACAGAAAGATGGCCCGCCACTGCTTAAAAATGGAAGCAGTCACTCTTTCTTTCCTCAGTAAACGTCACTCAGGTGCTGCACTTTGGCATCTTGCTGTTTCAATCTCATGTGACTGCAACAAAGTCAGATAATGAGCTCAGATGCAGCTGCTTGGCTTGTACACACAGTCTGTTGGCTGTAACTGGTAGCCTTCTAATGGGGCTTTTGGAAAAGGGGGAGCATCCTTATGAGTACAAATGGCATCAGGTGTAGGAGGCGGATGCTGATAAGACAGAATGCCACCAGCCTGTACTTTGTCAAAGATGGAGTCCACAAGTGGTCTGTCTGGTGAGATAGCCATGGTGCAGATTAATGGAGCTGAGTCTGGGTTGAAACCAGCATATGCAGCCTGAATATCAAGGGAGACAGGTCTGGAAGTTCACCAGCATCCCCTTTGTAAAGTGCAGATCTACAATAATAAATGTCAAGGAAAGTATCAAGGAGGAAAAAAATCATTTCTGAAGCCAAGAAAGCATTGTGCCTGTTTCACTAATGTTGCATACCTAAGTCCACTTGCAGAGGTAGCACTGGGTTTAGGTTTCACCACTGTCATAGAATCCACTGCTTCACTCCCTATATATACCAGATGCTGTTAATAAATAATCTTTACACCACTCAAATATTATGTCAAATATTAAAATAATGCAAACCATTGTTCGAGGTTTATGCCATCTTTGTTCTGTCTCGGTGCATGAAAGGACAGGAGGGACAACAGACGTGCCACACTCGGAGTAGTGAGCTGTCTGATACAACAGTGCTACCAAATAGTTGCACAGCCCACTCCCTGCACACAAGAGCAGAAGCTGCTAACCAGCAGGACTGGCTCTGAGTCACGCAAAGTCACCTGAAATACACATTTAAAAATGTAAATAAACTTAGCTGACAATCTGATATCACACCTGTTACTTGACAAAGGACAGACAAGCAGTTTGGAGGTAGAACAGGAGTTTCTGAATAACAGGTATTTTGAACATAGCTGAGCAAATGAAAGGTCACGTTTTTCTGTACCTACACGTCAATAAATTCTTCAGTTTCATTCACATGTTGCAAATATGATAATCATACAAATTTGCTTTGGGTTATAGTTATATAACCATATAACGCTGTTGCCCTCTATACTCAGCTAAGCCAAGAGTAAACTGTTTTTTACAATGCTTCAATTTGTTACCCTTAATATAATGTTTGCTTTTATCAATCATAATCATAAATGCGTTAGATTGTAATTCTTAGAATTATGTTGATTACCTGTCAGTGCCAGTTAAGGTTTTGCTTAAAAGTTTAGCTAAACTGAAACATGTAGAAACAGTAAAATAGGCTTTAAATGAACTCCGAACATTTGAAGCATGGTGGGAATAAAAAAAACAAAACAAAAAAAACAAAAAAAAACATCATATTATCTAGACTTACAGATCAACAGTTAGTTGTTAAACACTGAAGGGAAACTGAGTTGTAAGAGTGTAAATAGCCGACTGTAAAAAGTCAGAAATCTCTGTGGCACCAACATCTCTAGAACCTAGTAATGAAGTTGATATTCAGCAGGTGTAATGCCCAATGACATGCAGTGTCACGTGTGAAGTTATTTGGATGAGCGGTTCTCAAATTGAAAAAGTAGTCCACGGAGGTCCTCAGAATAATTTAAGGCATGCTAAATTAGGTAGGTACTTTTAGTAATGTGACGGCAATAGGATGGAGACAAAACTGAGACAATTTTATAATTTGAGTTTTCAACTCATGCATATCAAGTAAATCTCCTGACTGTGCATTAACTGAGCTCTCTCTCTCTCTCTCTCTCCCTCCCCCTCCCACACACACACACACACACACACACAGCCATCTGTAGCTGCATTTGCACTATGTACAGCACTATTTTACACATATTTATTGATACTTGTACGTACATTCTCCTGCTGGTTTGGTTGTAAATAGACTGCATACTTACACATTTTTAATTCTTTAATTTTGCTCTTGTTGCCTTATCCTTATTTTTATTTTATCATATAGTTTTTTATCTTTAAGAAGCACAGTCGGAGAACCTACCAGAAAAAGCATTTCACTATTGTTGTACTTGTATGGCTGCACGTGACAAATAAAGCTTTGAAACAAACAACTCCTGGTTATGTAGTCTGATCAGTTTTGGAGACTTTCTGACCCCAAAACCCATGTCTGCAATTCTCCAGCTGTGGTCCTGGAGATTCTTTGGCTTCTTGAACCATCATCATCATCCTTATCATCATCATCCTCGCTGTGTGTGGGCTCAGTATACACACACATCCTCTTCCAGGACCATTCAGAAAATTATCTGTTTCATGATCATTTATTTTTCCTTTATATTATTTTACTTTAAGTAAATGTTATATTTCTGTTTATGCTTTGGATGAAAGATCAAGAGGCTAAATAATGAAGACGTTTTTTCACAGCCCATTTTGCTTTCATTTACCAACATGCCACATTAGCACAGGTAGCTGTATCTGAGTTGTAGCTAAAGAGTCGTTATTGATAAGGTACAGATCAGCTGTTTGAGATCTGGATTGTGTTGAAGAGAATGGCAGTCTGCCTGAAACAGATTTGGTTGTGACAGCACAGATGTGGTGTCATCACGAGCTTAATGTGAAGCAGCAGAGCAGAGAGCGGAGTCCGTCCTCTGAGTGACGCCTTCGTGAAAATGCAGGTCATTTCATCTGGGCGTGTTTCCGCCAGCTCAATGCAGCAACGCATGCAACATCACAATCAATACCAGGCCACACACACACACGTCACAGTGATGTTACACCACATGCCAGTTTTGCCTTTGACTCTGGTACTGTGTGACAACTGTCATGGCCGGCTCAAGAAGCCATGACAAATGAAGGGGAGGGACGACTGGATTCAGATAACACAAATAACACAATCATTTTATTCAAGAAAGAAAACTAACAAACTAAATACTAGGGATGAGTGAGTACACCACTATCCATATCCGTTGAACCGACTAAATTATCTGTATCCGTATTTGTACTCGGATGGGCAAGACTTAGATTGTTACTCTGGTTTTATTCTTTTTTTTTTTTTTTNTTTTTTTTTTTTTTTTAATGACCTGAGGTGAAGACAGTAGAGCAGCAGGTTACAGTTGGCTGACCATGATGTACTGTTTGTTTTGTGATTTCAGTTGAATGACAACGTCTAAATGTGCACAAAATTATATTAGTACACAGGGCAAATCTGGGGTTAGTAGAGATCCAGGACTTAGCCCAGATCTCCACTGCAGGATCCAGGTAGCTTTGGCTATCTCCCAAAGCAAATAGCTTTGGGAGATAGCCAAAGACACACTACACTCACACACAGCATTGTTGTGTGAGTGTAGTGTGAAAAAGGAAAAGAAACCAAAAGCACCAGAAGATCCTTTGTGCTGGATTTTTAAGGAGGAAAAGGGCCCACACAGTCTATAAGGCAAGTGTTCAAATGGCTCACTGATAACCGGCATAGGATGGAAGGGGACGGGTTTAACAACCTGGCCTGGTTTACCCGTGAGCTGACGTGTAACACGTTTTAATATAAGTCGAAACGTTTTTTTTTTTGGTTTTTTTTTTTTAGATGAGGCCAAACAAATACCGCAAAATATGGTCATATGTTTTTCTGACACCTAGATGTCCTGACTGATCATGATAACTGTAAAACCAAAACCAAAATTTGGCTGGCACAATCACCTGGAAAATTGGACTGCCAAGACAAGACTCTCCCTGAGGAACCCAGCAGACCATCTTTGATAAAGCACACTCCATCACAGTTTCTCACCTCCCAGCAGGAATAACACCGGCCAGCAGCCCTTTAATGGAGGGATCAGCTTGGTGTTCAGCTACTAATTCTGCGTGGGAATCAGTCAGCGACAGCACTGGTCCCCCGTTGTCACACACTTTGTCAGGCTCACCACTACCAGCATTAGCAACAGAGCATGTCACAGCACACGCTGCAAACACCTCAGAAAACTGTGACACATTCATCAGGTTCACTGCTCACCACAGGAACAGAACAGAGGCGGCACACCATCATCTGTCAGGCCATTGCCCAGGATAATGTGGACTCCTTCAACAGGCTGGGTGGACACCGATGCACCCCTCCCGCTGTACCAGTTCAGAATTCAGACAAACTGTGTGTAGTGGAGCAGATAGCACAGCCAAACCCATACCTGAAACCAGAACTGAGTCTCTGGTTGCTGTTTCTGCAGCCTCCATGACACTCCACGCCGACAACAGCAGCAGCAGCAGACTTTACATTTGTCTGTTCAAGTCTTAAGAGTGTGGCAATCCGCTTTCCAGTGACCCTTTTATGACAGTAATTACAGTTTTTTTCAGTGTGATGTCGCTCTCTATTGTCCTTGGAATCTCCAAAAGATGACTTGAATGGATGAAAACTTGGGGTTAGACACAGCATCCCCTGAGTCTGCACACATTTCCCCAGTCAGGCCTGCGTGTCAGAACGTACTGATCGTACTGTTACACTGCAAGCGCCACACACCAACAATTAAAATAATTTACCAGGCCATGCGCAAACTCCAAATATGACTGTTTGTCACGCTTTCTGCTATTTTAAAATAAAGCTGATAGGCCTCTGGGACCATTTCAAAAATTCTGAGAACGGCCGTTTTAAATTTGACGTAATGTAAACTGTAACAGACAGAGCAGAATAGGCATCTTAAGTCTGTGTGCATTACTGTGTGAACCCCATCAGACCAAATCCTCAAAAACAGAGGAAAAGCTTTCAGGGTCATTTTCATTAAACTTTGGAATAAGACACAAATTATGAATTAAGTCAAAAGAGCATGAAGGAGATGAACTGCCACTATCCATAACCTGATTAGTACCCAGACTTAGCCTACCCTCTTTGACTAATTTAAATTTTTCTCGTTCCACACTGATGTTAACTTTTTAGCTTGCTCAGTTTCATATTTCATTGGTTCTAAAGCTAATTCTTTATCCACTTCAAATCTCTTTTTCTCAATTTCAGCCTTTTGTTGAAGCTTTTCATGTTACACGTGAAGCAGCAATAATTTCTTTTGCTGTTAAGAATTCTGTGGAGGCGACAACAGCGACAAGTCCTCAGCATCAGAACCAACATCATCAGCCACAGTTTTAGCAGTCAAACTATCCTTTTCAAACAAGTTTGCTTTCAGAATAGATTTCATATTTTCTTTTGATCATTTCTCACTAATTTCAACTTGATAATCATCTGTGATCCTGAGCAACTACTCTTTTCTACAGATTCAACGGAGATGCAAAAACCGACCATTCTATTTATTGATTTTTACCTTTACCCACATGGAACGCCCAGCGTTAACACGCCAGCAAACAAAAGACCAAAGCAAACAGAACACATACTGAGAGCGTCCCCACTATCTGCCTACATTAGATCAGCACTAAGCTCATATAGTCTTCAGGATATCTGACAACTCAAACAAACAGGCCAAAAAGAACACTGATAAAGGAAAGAAATTCAAGTGAAGTGACATCAGTCCCATTGATTTCTTCAAATGTGGGACTCCTGTTTTACACGGCAATGCTAAAGCTGCCACAAGTGCCACAGTGCTGGAGACACAAGTCATTTTTCAGCCTCCGGCCTCAGTCATGGCCAGAAACGCTTTCCAGGCGATATCATGGAACCTACACACAAGTAATCCAGATGAAGATGCAGTAAATGACCAGAAAAAGCACACCTGGATATGACTTCCTGCACCAACTCAGGCCATTGTATGACCATTTGCGGAATGCATGCAAGACATTTTACCATCCCTGTCAAAACATCTCAATAGATGAGTGAATGGTCGCTACAAAAGCTAAAATTGGAATCCATCAGCACATCAAAAATAAACCCACCAAGTAGAGCATAAAACTCTTTGTGTTGGCTGATTCAACAACGGTTACACTGCTGATTTCACGGTCAGGCAGATCCCAGTTCACATCTGGACACGGGAGGGGGGCCAGCTGGAGAATGCAACACTTTCGGGGTCCTTGACATGATAAAGTTTGAGAACCCCTGCCCAGATCATTTCATAAAAAGCTTATTCTTTCAAGGTGACAAATGTGGGTTTAATTCGTTAATCCGTTGTTTAGACATGGGGACATCCTCATGTTTCCTATACTTGAGAATAAGTTTTTTAGCAACAGTAAAACTATGAGAAAGGAATTCCTGGTGTGTTTTCTTCAGCATAAAGGCCATTACACACCAAGAGCGATGCAAATAAACAACACCAAAGTGCAAATTTTTCAGATGCGAATTTGTCGCGGTAAATATATTCACACCAAACATGGTGCAATTTTTACGAATATTTGTGTGGGTTAAAAAAAAAACGCACAAGGAAAAAAAACTGAGTGCAACGTGATGAAGAGATTCTGCATTCATTAAATATGAAGGAGGCGGAGCCTGTTTGATACAGGAATCAAAGCTTCTGGACATTCTTCAGGATGAGTGTAGGTAGAGTGTATTATGAAGCTACGTTAATCTTTATAATCTTTGTCTTTATAGTTTGTGTCCATTTTATCACTCAGAGTTGTGTGACAAACAATCTGACGGTCCTCCATGTTTCATGTTTTGGGTGTGATGTCACCAGCAAAGGACGCTTTGACTGGTCCATGCGAAAAGTTGGAAAAATCGAACGTGATCCAAAAAAAATAAATGCTGCAGTTTCGTCAAGCAAAACTATCATTGATGTGAAAGGCTCCATTAACGGGATGTGAGTTAGAAAAATATTATTAATGTGCAAAATATTCGCATGGAGTATTCGCATCTGGTGTGTAACGGCCATAGTCTGTTCAGAGAATCCCAGAATTCTTAGAAGTGGGTCTGGTTGAACGTGTGTTCCAAACATTTCAGAAGGAATTCCAAAAATTTTAGAAAAATGAACAAAACTATGAAGTAAATTTGCTTCTTGCACATTTTTCACAAAGTGGAGAACATACATCTTATTTAATTTAGTACGGTACAGTTTAGACTTGTGCAGGCTGTGGATGACTTTAAACTGACTAAGACAGAGTCTGGAGTTAATGGAACAGAGATATTTCTTATAGACTTGCCTTCCAAAGCTCTTCACAAATCTAGAAACCTAATTCACGTTCCCAGCAGGTCTTAAAGCTGCAGGTAAGTTTGGAAAGTGGCAGAATCAGACCCAACAGCTCCCTCCTCTCTCTGGTTCACCTTAGTCGTGCCTCCTCAGCTCCTCCCACAACAGAAACCTCTAACCCAGGCGTAACGCTCACTACACGGCAAATGTCAACAACATGGTACACACACCGGAAGGAGCAAAAATTGTACTTTAGTAATGTAGGTAGTAGCTTTCAATTACCGCTTGATAATTGCAGGACAATTGGCTCCAAAACTATGTGAGACACCAGGCCACCAACACAAACTTTCAAGAAGATGATGCGGTAAGTGCTTTTTATGTTTATTCTTTGCTGCAAATACTTGTGTACTTGTGTAATGCTTGCTGCAAATGTGCAGCAACACTACAACCCCTGGCAATTATGTATGTAATTCACCTGATATTTAAATATGGGATAAATTACACAGTGATGTAACTGTGTATTTGTATTTGGCAAATGTGGACATATGTCCACATATGTAGTAACGAGCACTAGTGAAGGTATAGTGGCGGATGTACAATGTGAGACAGAATGACCCTTTTTCTCACAAATAACTGTTTATTATATCAATAAATATGCTTAGTTTCCATGATTTTTGGATAATTGCATTTAAGCTGATTATGGGGTGGGAGTGGACCATTACAACATATGTGCCAAAACTTAGGGGGATTGTGGCCCTCTGATGGGTAGAATGAAATTTTACTGGCCCCGTCCTCAACAAAGTTGCCCATCCCAGATCTAGATGACCATTCACATAACTTCATTACCACAACCACATCAGTGTGAGCTGAACATGCAGGCAGATAATTGGCAGAAATTGTAGAGAAGTGATATTGTGGAAAATTCAGAATAACCTTACCATGAAAAATGTTATGGATGTTTACATGTTGTGAAGTTCTGGTTCATTTTATTCTTGTTCCAGTAATAAAGTTTGCCTTAAGGGTTGTTTTATGTTATAGCTTAGANGTTCATTTTATTCTTGTTCCAGTAATAAAGTTTGCCTTAAGGGTTGTTTTATGTTATAGCTTAGATAGAGCTTTTCCTGATAGTAATGACTTTTTGATTGCAACTTGTATTAACCTTTATCTTAGACTGCTCTTAATTTTTANATAGTAATGACTTTTTGATTGCAACTTGTATTAACCTTTATCTTAGACTGCTCTTAATTTTTAGATGTGTGCCTTTCTTTGAATGCATAAGAATTTAAATACGTTTTTTTTTTTGCTATGTTTGTACTCGTCATATACCTTTGTATTCATCATGCATTTTATATTTTCCTTTACTCATCATATATTTCTTGTAGTCATCGTATGTTTTGCTATGGCTTATTATAAAGTGGTTTGTTATACTTTTTATTCATTATGCTACAGTTAATCAAGACTTAGACGCTTTACATTTAAGGGTGATTAGGAAGCTAAAGGAAATGTATGGGATGAAGTGTGAACTTTGGGGTAAAATCAGGGGAATTACATGTTGTAAAAGTAGGTGCAACTTCACAAATGGGAGGTACATCTGTTGAGGAGGAGATTTTGCTAATGTGAAACATGAGCCTAAATAAGGGGGGTTGACACTAAATAAAAGAGTGCACAGAGCAGAAGCAGGCAAGAGGAGGGGGGAGCTTTGCCCCTCAAGGGGGGCTCTTGCCTCTCTGAGGCTTTTGCCTCTCAGGGTCATTGCTTTCTAGGTAATTTCCCCTCGGGGAGTAAATATTTACCCTTTTGGGAGTCCCTGTTCAGGGTTTAAAGGACAGAAAACCACCACATTTAATAACATTACTTAAGCAACTAAAGCTGTCTTACCTACCTTTATGAAAATGCCGAGAGCAAACAAACATGAAGGGAGATATCTTGGTGAAAGTGATGTTTTTTGCGTCTCACCGCTGCAACCCAGGCCATCTGATGCCTTTGTTATGTCCTCTACTTGCGGTCTATATAGCCTTCTTTCCAGGTTGGAAATCTAAAAAATCTTGCCTCATGGTCAAGATTTATAGCCTTTCCATCGTGGGACGACTTACTGCAGCTTTTAAACAACACGAGCGTACCATTTCACAAATAAAAGAAGGTGAACGTCAAGAAAATGCTTTGACCAGTGACCACAGAATACCTCAAAAATGGCACTTAGACCCAAAATGCACTTCGGTTACTGCAAGTGTTACGTCATCTGTCAAGAACCGATTCATGGTGATCCTGGATCATGGCCAGATAAAATGACTGACTGACAGGGTGGAACTGGTTCGCATCTTGTATAAAAGCGTGCCTTTCAGCGAGACGCCAACGATGCAGTGAGGACGGCTTTCCCTAGTTACCTGATGCATTCAAAATCACCTAATGGCTGTGACAAAAAAACAAACAAAAAAAAAAAAAAANAAAAAAAAAAAAAACAGAGGGACCGGGAAATTCACAGTCTACATAAAAATGCTTTATTTTGTTTACTGTGCTTGCTGTGCTTGTCTGAACTAGAGAAAAAGTCATGCAGTGCACTGGATTCCAAAGAGGAAATGAAAAATCTTTAAATGAGGAAAGCTTTATGAAAGATTTCCAGAGCATGAGAGAAACACTGTTACTGGAAATGGAAAAACCTGCAGCATTCTGTCTTAAAAGAGTCAGAGATTGACAGCCAAAATCAGAGACTCATGGAGTCAGAAATAGAAAAAAAAAACAAAGCACTTATGTTAAATGTTAAATGTTACTTTATATTTAGCCTGTAGAAATGCAGCATTTAGGAGTAACACAAACACACTCAATGAGCCAGATAAGTCATTTTCTAGGCATAATTGAGCTGCTGTTAAAGTACAACAAAATCCTGCACAATCATTTACAAAACATTAGGATTGACATTAGGATTGATCTTTATGATCAGCCACATCTTAAAGAGCTTTGAATGAAAGGCAAGAGGCAACATACTATTCTTTTCCATTATGTGTGATGTGACCCCAGACATCTCAAACATGGAGCAAAAAACGTCCTGTTAGTTAGATATGGTCACCAAACTGATTCTGCGGGTGTGTGGGAAATAAAAGCATTTCATAGAATTTAAGGAATTTTCAAAAAAAAGACAGGAGAAGTAATTGCAGCTATGGTGGAAAGATCATGGAGTGAACATGGAATTGATATAGCCGACTGTAGAGGTCAGTGCTATGATAACGGGGCCAACATGGCAGGAAAAGTTTAATACTGAGTATAAATCCACGAGCCACGTACTCTGTGTGCATATCACACATTACACCTGGGTTGGAGTCCATGCAGTCCAAGCTTGCCCAGAATCAGACACATTCTTAGGCTCAATCAACAACACACTCTTCAGTAGGAGTGCTGAATGCTGGGGAGGCTTACAGAAGGTTTGAGGCTGTTCTCTGCACCGCGTCTGACACATGTCGTAATGCGTGCAGAGAAGCGGTGTGCCCGGTGGAGAAACACGTGATCACACGTGACGTGATCCATGCACTGGAAACCCTTGCCACAACAACTAATCTCATCGGTGAAGCCAGAGCTGAGGCACGGGGCTTAAAGTTGCATTTTCATAAGTTTAATGCACTTGTGCTCCTCACGTTTTGGGTCAAAGTGTTACAGTGCATAGAGGAGAAAAATCTCATTATCCAGTCCTCAGCCACTTCTCTTGATGCGAAGGCTGCCAATGTATAGGCAACACTAAGAAAGAAAATATTTATCTGACGAATCGGAACATACTATACACTTTCCGAAATAAAGTGTTTTATGTTGCAATGGATAGTGTCATCTCTTAACTAAATGTGCGGTTCACAATGAGCACATACGCGATTATTTCTCAGTCTTGTGGAAATTCAGAAATATGCCAAAGGATGCCATCAGTGCTTGCTGCAGAAAGCTGTCAGGAAAATATTCCAACGATCTCGCCAATTCTTTATAATCAGACCCAGCACTTAAAATATACGGTGCAACCTTTGAAAATGATGTCGGACTTCTGGAGCTATTTAACTCAATAATACTGTCTGCAGTGACAGCTATTCAGCTAGAATAGCTGCAGATATTTATGGAGACCTGTGCGTCCTGCTGTGCTCTGCTGTTTGCCCGTGACTGTGGCGGGGGAAGAGCGTGCCTTCAGTCAAATGAAGCTCATAAAAACTATTTGCAATATTACATGCCAGCAGACATTAAACAGTTTGGCAATAATATATTGAGCACAGACTTGCTCAGAAAATTAGTTTCGTTTAGTTAATTTGTTTTCACATATATATATATGAAATTTCAGAAAAAAAAAAAAGTAAGTGTGAAGGAGAGCTGCAAAAAAAACCCAAGGGGCTTGAACAGGGCAGTTCTCCAGAAAATGCATGACAATAGTTAAATTATAAGACAATTTAGAAAAGGAAAATCAGAAAAGAGAGACAAGACAGCAAAGCAGAACAATAAAAGAACATTTAGAATTTTGCTACAAGGAAAGTTTGACAGTTGGTATTTGTTCAACACTGAACATGCAGCACTGACTCCTGAGTAGCCTGCTATTATCCTGTTGCATTTGTTGATACAACAAATGCAACATTGTATTTGTACAATTGTATTTGTACAATGCAACATTGCATTGTATTTGAGCGTGTATGTTCACCATTGCTTTCTGCTAAACTGTAAACCTAGCACTTGACTTTTTTTAATCGTACTTTGGTAAACATACTCTGATTTTATTCTGTTTTTAAATTTAAATGTTCAAATACGTTTTGACTTTATTCTTTAAATGTCTATCTGTGCATCCTTTTTAAATCTTGTTTTTACTGCATCTGAAAGTGTCTTCTAACGCAGTGGCGTAGCGTGGGTTGCCAGCGCTCAGGGCAAGTATTGCGCTCCCTAACCCATGGACCATTAGCACTCCCTGAGGCTCTTCCACCAGTCCCCTTACCCCTTACCCCCCTTAATTATCACAGCAAAAAACGAAAACTTACCTGTCGACACACCAGAATAACAAAAATCACCAAAACGATCGAACTCCTATCGACACGCACACAGTTGCAGCATCATCACATTTTAACTCTGTGTTGGAACACTAAATTGGCGGGAACATTACTTGGTGACGGTATTTTGAGATTTCGACAGATCTTAATTTAGCAATCGGATTGTCGCCACATGCACAACTAACGGAGGCCACAGCATGTTTCATAAATACGTGTAACACCAGTTTCTGCAAATATTTGTAGATGTGAAAAAATATGTCATTCTGAGTAGAAAACCTTCTATACATATATGCATTTTAAAGATTACTTTAGGCGTGAGGTGGATTTTAAACATTACGCAACGCAGCTATCAGTGTCACAAACATCATGGAGACGAGGTGGGCAGAGTGGAGGAGCGAGGCTATCTAGGCGCCCGTTGCAATTCGGTGAAATTATGAATTTTTTAATTATGATTTTTTTATGCAAGTTATGGAACATTATCAGACCCGGCATTAGGGGCGGGCATTCGGGGCATTGCCCGCCCACTTGAACGTCTTGCCCCCCCCC